>VONZ01001876.1:0-87830 GCA_012976165.1 Labeo catla
TAATCAGTAGTAAATCTCCAGCACATGATTTCAGATGGAGCAGCATTTACTACCAACAAGCCACACTTTATCATGTACATTGACCGCTGTTTGTGTAGCTTCTCAGTGAACTACTACTGTGTAATAAATGCTGCTACATCTAAAAGCATGTGAAAATACCACATTTAATAACGTTTTTACTCCAAACTTTGTAACATCAGTCGAGTGTTTGAAAATATTCCTTCTATGAGATGGTGTGGCTTCTTAGACAGAATAAGGCATGCAGAGTATTCATTATTCTAAACAGTGAAAAAGTCATTGAATTATTATATACTTTAGTATAAGGAAAATTACAATAAGAACTAAGAATAAGATAAACCATACATTGTCACAGCCATGTGTTTATTAGTCACGTTGAATCAATGAAAGCAGTTAAATCTTCTGTTTATTCGGCTGCAGCGATATGGGTATCTACTTCAGACACTTCTGGAGTTTCCATGTGACATCAGATTGACATTTAGCAATCACAGAACCGTGCTTCACTTACAAGATGCGCATGACAATCACAGCTCTTGCTTAATTGCGATGGTGATTTTTATTTTGATTTATCATGTAGCCCTAACATTATCACTGTTTGAATAATTGTTTTAAAACCTGAGTTAGCATTATTGCTAGAAGGGTATACGTAAGGATTCAATATTTTCAGGCCATTACATTACTTCTTGCCCACCTGAAAACATACCTTAAATCTCTCTAGCAATTCTGTTAGCATGCAAATCAGTTACCATGTCAATCTCCAACCTCAAAAAAGTATAACATTTAATTAGTATAACCGATTTATATTTAAGAAATTTTGTGGACTTAAAGCTGTTGAAAGTGAATTTATTGATTTTTCATGCTTTTCAAGAACCCAAAGGTTCACTGTTTTTTCAAGAGTGAAGGCACACATGATTTTTGAAGTTGCTCCTTTTTTTAAACAACTTCCCACACTCGGAGCATTCTGGCAATTTCTTGCCAGAATGAGATTTCAAGTGTCTTTTCAGATCAATTTCACTTGTGAATATCTTGTCACACTGAAGACATGCGAAAGGCTTTTCTCTAGTGTGAACTCTTGTGTGAATATGAAGCGTTCTTTTATGTCTGAAACTCTTTCCACACAGAGTGCAGGTGAAAGGCTTCTCGCTGCTGTGAATTCTCATGTGTACTTTAAGACTTCCTTTTCGAGTGAAACTATTTCCACACTCTTGGCAGGTGTACGGCTTCTCTCCGGTGTGAATTCTCATGTGGTCCGTAAGGCTTCTCTTTTCAGTGAAACTTGCTCCGCACTGTTGGCAGGTGAACGGCTTCTCTCCAGTGTGAATTCTAATGTGACTCTTGAGGTTTCCTTCATGCGTGAAAGTCTTTCCACACTGATGACACAAAAAAGGCTTCTGTCCGACGTGAGTTGTTAGGTGCCTTTTAAGGCGTTTCGCGTTTGCGAAACCCATTTTACACAGATGACATTTACAGCAGTACTCTCTTGAATGAATCCTCATGTGCTTTTTAAGGCTTCCTTTACGTGTGAAACATTTTTCACACTGTTCACATTTGTAAGGCTTCTCTCCAGTGTGAATTCTCATGTGAGTCTTAAGATTTCCTTTTCGTTTCAAGGTTTTTCCACAAAGTTTACAGATGTGAGGGCTTCCTCCATTGTGAAGACTCATGTGAGTATAAAAAGTTTCTTTATGTGTGAAACTCTTTCCACACTGACTACATACAAATGGTTTCTCTCCAGTGTGAGTTCTCATGTGAATCTTGAGACTACTTTTTCGTGCAAAGCTCTTTTCACATTGTTGGCAGGTGAAAGGCTTCTCTCCGGTGTGAATTCTCATGTGGAGTTTAAGGTTTAATTTTTTCATGAAACACTTTCCACACTGTTGACAAACGAAATTAGTTTTTGTACCAGTCTTCCGAGCTTTTTTTTGTGGGGAAGTCTTTTCAGTCTGTGAACAATCTCCAGTTATGAGAAGATGTTTCTTAATCAGATCTTTGTCTTCGATTCCATTCAGATCTTCACTTTCTTCTTTCAGCGCCATCAGGTCTAAGGCAAAAACAAGACAAATACATGATAAACCCAGTTTAATTTCAAAAATAAAGAGACAACAAACTTTTTAGACATTTAAAGCATTAAAACCAGTAAGCAGAGATGAAGGCTCAAGCATTAAAATGTCATCGCCTCTCATTGGGCACATGCATTTAAGTGAGTAAATAAAGGACTATTTCAAAGTCTGTTGTATACACTGAACTTCTTGCTGTCAGCTGGTGGTGATATGAATTTGATGCTAATCAAACAATGCACTTCAAAGGAAAACAGGAAGAGTCTCATATCTTCAATGTCATTAATTTAATCCCTCACCATGGCCTATTCAAGATTTCTAAAATCTGTTTGCAATTTAGCATCCTCTATGTCAGTCATACCAACAACTCTAATGTATGTGCCAAATTGCATGAAATTTAAGCCTGCTAAGAACCTCAACAATACTTAAGAGTATAAAGGTATAATGTGTTATCACGGCAACTCTATTTAGTCAAGTCACCTTTATTGATATACACTGCCCTCCAAAAGTTTGGAAACACCCTAGAAAAGTGGGGTTTTGGACAATATTGGTATGAATCCTTTTCAATTTGTGATAATTTTGCACTGCTAAGGGACAACACAAACTACGAAAACATTTTATTACATAAACAGTCTATACATATGAAGAAAACTTTTCGATTCATCAAAATATCCACCATTAGCAGCTATTACAGCTCTGCATAATCTGGGCCTAAATTCATTGTATTCTAAACTTAATTGGCAATCAATTGTTGAAGCTATTAAGGTGTGCTGACCCAAAAATCTTTTAAAAACCTGGGCCAAGTTTAAACCAGTAACCAGGCATCACAGCTGGCAAAGGGGCATGTCTGACTTTGACATGTATATATTGCCATTATTATGTCATCAAAATGAAAATTATTATTGCTGTTCTTCAATGATAATGTTACTTTAATGTATTTGTAATTATAAGGATTTATGCTGATATCATCCAAAACCACTCTTTGCCAGGGTTGTTTCCAAACTTTTGGAGGGCAGTGTAGTGCTTTATACAAGTTATACAATAAATTGTCAAAGCAGCTTTATAGTATTGAACAGGAAAATTTAGAATATTAAAAATCCTTTTACAGGTTTAAATAAGCCATGCCATTATATCATTATGGCTAAGTTTGAAGTGGTAGATAAATATTATAGGATTATTTCAAAGCCCATTGCCAATTTGGAGTGCCACAGGGCTCTATATTAGGTCCTCTTATCATTAGATTTCACTATTATAGTGAAAATACTTATCAGAGTGCATTATTGATGTTAGGGCTGCATCAACTAATTGATCAAATAGACAGAAATAACATATAATGAAAATAAATCACCAATAAATATTCTAAATGTTTGAAATGACATGCACTGCGTTATGCAGTGTTTGAAGTATGTGTATAAAACAGGGGTGTCAGGGGTGTCAGGGGTGCCTGCGAAGAATATTACTTATTCGATACTACAACTGCATTACCAAAGAGGAGATTCTGTGACAAAGCAATATGCCAAGTCTTACTATAATGTCAGCACACTGCCACCTATGGTTGGCTGGACACTATATGGATGGAAAGCAGCCGCATTCCAAAGGCGGCACTCCAGTGGGTTCCACCTGGAGGAGACGATGCAGGGGTCGACCACAACTGACCTAGCACCGAACCTTTATCAATGACCTCAATTCTCTAAACATCACATGGGAAGAAGCCAAAGATCTGGCCCTTGATCACATTCACTGGAGAGCTCTCATCACCCAATACACTTCTTCGCGTGGGTGGAGACGTAGAAGAAGAATAAAATAACACAATCTCAATAAAACCAGTGCAGTAAAATTCTCTGGACTCTCTAGGTCAATAAACATCACAACAAATGTTGAACTTTTGCATTTGGATGGCTATAACGGCCATTTAATAATATGGTCTTTACCTAGTGTGCCCAAAAGCCTATAAATTCTCAAAGAAAACTTAAAACTTCAATATAGATGAGCATGTGTCATATGACTGTAGACAAGCATGCAAAAGGAAACATTTATAGAGAAAGGACAATAGTTGTCTTTATAGCCACCTTTTTTCACATTTTTCAAAGGTGAAAAATACTAAATTTCAATGGCAAAGTCCCTGAGATTGCAATAATAACCACTAGATGGAAGCAGAGGACCACTTATTGTCCAAGATGACATGGCACTCACTAATATAGTTCTTTTCACAGATTTTGCCTTTGACAAATTATGTGAATTCAAGTGAATGTGAATTCAAAGTTTACCACTTCATTTACAGATTATGCAGTTATGCCACATTATGATTGTAGGTAACCCTGAAAACTAGAGTTGCAGTAAGCATTTTATGTCATTTATTTCAAATCTCTATAGCTCCAACAAAAGCAAATATGCTTACTGTGTATTAAGATTTATACTTATGGAGATCAGCCCATATTTAACTGTCAAAAACGTGAGAAGTACATTATATTTTAATGTGCAATAGGATATTTTAACGACTACAAAAAATGATCTACTCTGCGTACAACTTCATGAAATCAGGTCAGCAAATGCGCCATATTGTTCTGAAGAAGCATGCAAACTTTCACTGAGATCAGGCCACATGTAGGGCTTTTTTTTCCATTGTAATGAACTGATCATGTTATGGAAAATATTAGTTAGGAGCCTGGGTCTACACAGAAGGAACCGTCAGTACAGCCCGAAGTGGAGCTGCGGTATCAAACTTCCACCCATGTTGGTGCCAATAGCCTTGTGGTTAGTGTGTCGACACAGCGCAACTGCACTCACGGTGACCCGAGTTCGATTCCCGTCTCGAGGTCCTTTGAGGATCCTGCTCCCCTCTCTCCTTCCACTGCTTTCCTGTTATCTCTCCTACTGTCCTATCTACAAAAAAACAACTTCTGCCCAAATTTTACACCCAATGAACCATGCCCTCAAACTTCTCATTTGACTGTCCTATACCAAAGGCTTGCTAAAATAAGGTAAATACGACATCTAATGACTTCAATTTAAAAAACACAATAATATTCTATATACTGAAAAACAGTAGACTTGGACTAGTTGTTCAATTTAAATAATAATAAAAAAATAATCTCTTACAATGTAACTATCTTTAGTTCATTTAGCCTGTTTTAACTAAGTTAGCATCATACAATTTATGGTGAGCACATGCATTCATTGTTTCTCATATTTAATAAACAGAGTAGCCTAACTCATCATCTCCTTGGGCCGGTTGCATAAAAGGTTTAGACTAGTCTTAAAAAGTTAGTCAGCTATTTTTTCTTTAAGACTGGTAATAATTTATTTAAAAACAGTTACAGAAAAATGTAAATTATTCTAAGCTGAATCCAAAAAATAATAATGATTATCCTTTGGTTAACTGCTAGTTAGTCAGACTAATAGTTAAGACACTGTCTTAACATCGAGGCTAAGTTTATGCAACTGGCCCCTTGTCTTAATGTGCGTCAAAAGTTAACATAAATGAACATAAGACAGTATGTAAAAATAGACTGCTTTTTGATATTCATATCTCACATAACGACCCACGTTTCAACTGTAAGGAGACGCTAACAGCTTGGTATGCAATATATTTTTCCTTAACTGATATTTAAATTATGTCGGAATAAATATAATTCACTAAAATGGTTTTTAAACTTAGAAGTATTTAATCTAATGGTCTAATCTGAAGTAACTGTAACAGAAATATATAACTACCCAGATAGCACACACACGTCACAGGGATGTCTGTGCGATGTGTGTGTTTACATCTGGGAGACGTATTTTTATGGGTGTTTGCTCATCTGGAATATGTCGCATAGACGTCTTTTTCCGACATTCCAACGACATCAGGTGGAAGACAGTTTGTGAACATTTTTATTTAGTGCATGACATAACGAATGGAAGTCACAACATCTCAGCTGCACCTGAAGGTAGCAGTAGTATTTGTCTGGTAATGTGACCTTAACATGTCTTTGTACACACAAGTCTCCATGTCAAATGAAACTACTTAAATTAAGACACTCATAATGTATTCAAAAATATCACTAATTTCTGTAGAGCTAGACATAAGAATCAAATGACTGAGTTCAAGTGTGAGAATGAAAACCAACCTGTCTGTTCCTCAATATCTTCTTGTTTCAGACTGAATACTTCTGCAATCCTTATGTCTTCACTCTCCTCTTTGATAAGCGTCATCTTTATATTTGTGTGTCATGTGGCTCTCAGTTGCACCAGGAGTTTTTCTCTGTGTTTGGAAACTGTCATGACTAAAATGAGAAAAAAAAAATGAACAGAAAGAAAAATATCCAGTATAAATCTCTGGGTGCGTCTCAGTCAGCTCCCTAGTTAGGTGGTCAGTGCACAATTATACACTCAAAACTAGCACTAAAAAAAATTAAGAGACACAAAATATATAAACTCAATACGAAATTGTTTAGATACAGAATGACCTGTAGATTATATTAATTAAATTACATGACTTAATGTGCAGTTGGTTTGTAGAAGCAGTTTGTTGTTCTTGTTGCATTTACACAGTTTTGAGCAGCAGCGAATTAAGTGCTTCAAACCAGTGAATTATTTTGCTTAGCAATTGGTGAAACTCACAAGCATTATCAAAAAGCTCCATTTCACCATCATTAGTTTTTAAAATTGAATTTCAAAGTTACAGTAGCCTACTGTCAGTAGGTTCACAAGACACAAACATAAAACCAAATAATGATCCAATAATAATAATAATAATAATAATAATAATACAAACAGACATACACAAAATGACATCACAGAAAATATTTTATATTAAACTCCTTGTGCTTATTTATTTCACAGAGATTTTCTGATTTTCCAAAACAAAAACAAATCAATAATATACTTTTAATGACACGCCATCTATATTAACTCAAGTAAAACTGTAGATACTTTGAATTACATTTTAATGATCGGAAATTATATTTATCTCATGCCAGAACATAAGTGCAGAGAAAAAATACAGAAGTTTCTTTTTCCACAGAAAAATCAACTGTACTCTATATTCACACGAAAACACTCTAATATTTCTTTTACAGCATTCTCCATAATTTATGACCGTGACCGAGTTCGTGTTTACTGTAAAATAATTGACATTATAGGGAGCGAGTTGAGACGCAGCTTTCGCTGATGCGCTTTACTCTCACAAATAACGTACATTAATGTCAGATAAATCGTTACAGTCTTACATTAAATAATAAGCAAACCGATTACATCGCTTGAAAATAGCGTTAACCTAAAAACTTTTTAAAGTTAAAAACACAAACCTTTCTTCAGCCGGATCACAGATGCAGAAGCGCGGCGCAGCCTTATGACGTCACATCTCCACACCAAAATAAAAGTCTTGTTCAAACGTTACAGTGTCAAAAGTTTAGGGAAAGATTGTGTAGTCTACTGTAAAAGGCAAAACAGTCATGTTTAAATGCAGAAAGCATTTCCAGCAATAAAATGCAATATTAATTAGAGCCACAAATTATGCAGAAACACACAAATGCAACGATAAATAGGAAATGTGTTACTATATAAAGAGGAAGGAGTCCTGATGCTCTTCTCAAATTAAGATGCTGGTTATACTTTTTTTTTTTTTTTTTTTTTTTGATAAATTATGACAGAAGACGTCTTTAAAGATTTTGGTGCTGCACGTGACAGTAAGAGGAAGCTGTTAAAGTGCACAGCATTAAATTGCCTAAATTACCTGTGGAGCTACAGCCTGTTATTGAAATCGTTTTCTTTTTATCACTTATTTAAATTCCAATGTTATTGATATAGTTCCTATGTTACTGTGTTTCTAAAAATAGGGTATTATATCACAGTGTTTCTAAAAAGATATATTCCATATTAAATATTAAATATCTACATATGTATACTTACAAAATATTTCTCTTAAATTATCAATCAAAAAATGTTTGGTTATCTTGTTTTCTCCTGGACATGTATTAATTCATCACAACAATTGCTAAAACTTATATCACAGTATACTTTATTTACTTTTACTTCTTGATGGGTCTGGGGGACAGAAAATTGAGGCCCAGAGCGGTGAGTCTAAAAATTACTTTTTGGCAATGGAGTGAGCATTTGAAGAAAGCTTATGAAGTTCAGCTGACATTTCATTTGCACTTGCTCTTTTAGTGCATACCATAGAACAAAGAATCTTTTTTTTTTTTATGTGAAATTTAAAGTATTATTGTTTAGTTTAAAGTTTTAACATGTAACTGTTTAAGTTCAACCATATTGGTGTCAAACAGTGTGGAAAACACTTTTTCATACTTTTTACACTGCATAAATCATATATTTGCTATCTGTATGACAATGTTGTGTTACTGGGCAGTGCAGTAAATAATTAAGCATAACCGTTTATGTGAATACTGTTTTATTTCCAACCATCTGTTGCATAAATGTCTGGTGTCTATTAGGGGTGTAATGATCATCGATATGTACATCGATGGATACAAAGATGTTCCCCTTCAAACTTCTCACAGTTTGTGGTTACAGCGGCACTTAGTGGTAAAAGGCAGCAAATACACAATGTTGTCACCGGTAATAGTATTATTCTGTAGTCAACACCTACTAACCCAAATTATTTTTTGGTACTGGACAGTGGAGGGTTAACTGTTCATCTTGAACCATCTTGAGCCCAATGAGAGGCGCCGTGTGGAACACACCAAACAGACTAGCCCGACAGGTGCTGCCCGATGAGAGCTGACGACCAACCTTCAGGGCTTGGTGTGTCCTGGCCTTCAGAGAATAGGTGGAAGAAGATCCATCAGTGTGCGTATGATTTGTTGTTTATGTTCAGGACATTTAGTAAATATTTATCAATCTATAGATTTTTACTTGGATACGTTTTTATCCTTACTTCAGCGACTATTAAGATGGTTACTTTTTTTCTTTTTTTTCTTTTGTTTTCTTTTAGCAGTACCCACTCGGACCATTACAGTTTCCCAAAGAAGCGACTATATTTAAGTCATAATGGTTCATACAGGGTCAAGTTCAAGCTCACACCGGTGCCTAACGTTTTGCTACGGTGTGCAACAGGGGTTTGAGACACGTTGACTTGTTTGGTGACATCAAAAAATGTCAGCCCAATCAGCAGCAACATGTATATAAACCACGCAGTATTAAAGAGACACTTATTAATGTAACATAAAAATACTATACATATTTATATATTTTGATATTGTATTGTGGAGTGACACTTTAATAAACTATTCTATACTCCTGATTATATAATGGTAAATATTACAATATCATAGTACAACAACAGTGATCAGCAATAATGATGAGCCCAATAACGTTAAAATAATAAGGTCATATAGATCATAACAGTCTCGGAGGTAAGAAGTGGATTAATAATCACAATAATTAGGAACCACAGTTTCCACAAACCCCTTCACTCGATTGGGATGTTTTCTTTTTTCTGGACGGCAAGCGCAGTGACTGTAACATCCGGCGTATTTTGCAGTATTAATGAGTATTTATACCGATTTCATCAGGCTCCGAAAATTCTTCAGAAAGAACTCAAAGAATGGCCTGCAACTTTGCAACTGCAAAGTTGCAACTTTTGCATCATCAGAACAGGGTGTTCAATGCACCACCGTTTCCGTTTGAAAAACATTTTTGCAACGTTTTGTCGGGGCTAAACGCAAGGCTGCACAACATGAACTGGGTGTGTCTGATAAGGGAGACATAAAAATGTGCAGGACAGGGGTGCTTCCAGGACCAGTTTGAAAACCACTGCAATAGACAATACATGCCAGCCATAGAAGAAAGCAACTTACCAATACAGACCCACAGTGTCCATAAAAACCAACAGAATTCCCTTTATAACCATTAATTTTAACAGCGTTGTGGATGCGCATCCCAGAGCTAGTGTTACACAAACTTTTGCGCTTAAAAAGTATACAAATTTTTCAGTTTTTCAAAAGTGTTTTCAAAAAATTAAGATTTAAAAAAAAAAAAAAAGAGTGGGAGAATTTGTATATTATGAATGGTCGTCACGATCGCGGATGACAACATGCAGGATCAACACTGTTCATGTGTCGCAGAGTACGATTAAATTAACCTACATTTAACCATTTTAATATGGAGAGTGTAACGCCACGCCAGCAGAGGGAGCCCTCACCCATTGACTCTCTGTTACCGCTCCCTCTGCAGGTAACAGGGTTACTTCCTGTTTGGTGGCCATTTAAGGAGGCCTTTTCAAAAAATTTTTCAAAAATGACTAGATAAGACCCTTTTTCCTTGGCTGGGATCGTTTAGAGCCCTTTGAAGCTGCATTTAAACTACATTTTGGAAGTTCAAAATTTGGGAGAGGGTGCTGGCTGCAGAGCCAAATGGGAGGAGCTGGAGCTCTAGCTCCCCCTTGCTGGAGGTAATGGGTGGAGATAGACACCTAACCACACCCTAACCCTACCCCTTACCCTATCCTAAACATAACCCCACCCATTAGTTCACACAGAGGTGGAGCTAGACATCCAGAGAGGGGGAGCTGGAGACCATTCGGCTCTGCAGTGAGCAGTACTTGAAATTTGGAGCACCATTGAAGTCCATTATATGGAGAAAAATACTGAAATGCTTTCCTTAAAAACCATAATTTCTTTACAACTGAAGACAGAAAGACATGAACATCTTGGTGACAAAGGGGTGAGTAAATAATTTGTAAATTGCTGTTCTGGAAGTGGAGTTCTCCGTTAATGCTGGGCGCACACTACAGGATTCTTAAAATCCTAAACGATTATG
The DNA here is from genome assembly GCA_012976165.1 of Labeo catla. Classification (NCBI taxonomy): domain Eukaryota; kingdom Metazoa; phylum Chordata; class Actinopteri; order Cypriniformes; family Cyprinidae; genus Labeo; species Labeo catla. Next base: position 10,836 of record VONZ01001876.1, read on the forward strand.
AAATCTGTTTGCAGCACACACATAGGGAGAATCTTTGCAGATTATCTTCCCTGAAATCTTAAACATGCAGACACTACAAGATTTGAAAATTGTGGCGCATTACACACTACAGGATATTATTAAGATTATCATGACAGAGGGAGTGCCTCATATGATCTTACGCAACAGATCGTCATTTCAGCAACTAATGTTTACAAATGTTAGTGTGCTAGCAGCTTTATGCACTCACTATGTTGAAAACTGAGACGATTTCACTCCAGAGCTTTCCTTGCTCCATGCGGTTGTGGTATGTTTTCACCATATTACACAGTGTTACTACATAAATATAAAAAGCAATTTCCTCCATCTCCACTAGCCAATGAACCGTACAGCAGCTGTTTTGCGGTCTCGCATTGGCTGTTGTGAAAGTACTGACGTAATCATAGCCGTGATCATCCCGATTTAAAATCCTGAATATCAAACATGTTTGATATGATCAGGGCAGCCGCGATTTGTGTGAGAGCAGATCGGGAGGTGCAAGATTCGATCTGTGAACATCTCACATTACCAGATAATCCGTGCTGAACATCAGGACCAATTGCGGTGTTCGACAAGATTTGTGCTCCGATTCTCGGGAGGGAAAAAATCGGGGCAAAATCGGGCTAAAAATCCTGTAGTGTGAGTCCGGCTTAAGGTGTATAACTGCTGATGAATTGCTGATAATGGCTGTTTCTCAAGTCCAAGAATACAAAGAACAGACTTGTGGAGACCGGTCTTGTCAGGCTTCCTTGAAAGAATGAATTTGGAAGGACGTGAGAACATAGAACCTGTCTTTGTGAGAACTGACCTATCGGTAAGCCCCTCCCCTTGAACGTGGCAGTTGAGTATCAGTTGCACAAGGAGCAGAACTCTGACATATTTAGATTACAGTGCCATAGAGAAACATTGAAAGATCCAAAGCTCTTATCAGTTTGATTACATTTATGCTACAATAATGAAAAAACGATGTGCCTGTGGTACTTGCAACACTGATTCCAGGTATCCTGACAGGATAGGCAATAGAATTTATTTTATTACTTTTCCTAAACCCAAACAAAACAGCAAAATGTCCCTAACAATTCAAGCCCAATCCCAAAGAAGACAAAAACGTTCATTTTCTGGCTGTCATATACTCATTAAGTAACAATTTTCATCTGCTCAAGAAAGACGTTAATGTTATCTTGTGCTTCAGCAAAGTATCTCTGGCTAAATGGTAAAATTAGTGAGTCCATGCTAATGTACAAACCTAAATAGCGAACTGTTCTCACATCATGTATAGTGTCGATCAAAAATATGTAAACAAATGTCTACATTTTAGTGTCTCTCCATAACAGGAATCTTAGGAAGCATAATAGATCCAAATGCGAGCTTTATTAAACAGATCGTAGTCAAGACAGGCAGGGTCAATCTCCAAACAAACAGTAATATGAGGGCAAGGCAAAAGCGTAATCCAAATAAACAGGCAGAAGGTCAAAGTCCAAGTGAGCAGTCCAAAGTAGCAAAATAAACAAGGCTATGAAACTAGGCAAAGCTATGGCAATGCAGCAAAACAAAATTATGGCAAGAAACAAGGTAAAACTATGACAAAGAAACAAAACAGTGGAGATAACAAAAACAAGGCGATGAAAACAAGGAAAACGCTTGGTAGAGTCCGCGCAGGCAAAACAATACTTCGCGGGGCCTGTTTGGTGTAGGCCTCCTTAAATGGCCACCAAACAGGAAGTAACCCTGTTACCCACAGAGGGAGCGGTAACAGAGTCAATGGGTGAGGGCTCCCTCTGCTGGCGTGGCGTTACACTCTCCATATTAAAATGGTTAAATGTAGGTTAATTTAATCGTACTCTGCGACACATGAACAGTGTTGATCCTGCATGTTGTCATCCGCGATCGTGATGACCATTCATAATATACAAATTCTCCCACTCTTTTTTTTTTTTTTTTAAATCTTATACAGCCCTCCATGGAATATTTAAAGGGGTCATCAGATGCCCATTTTCCACAAGTTGATATGATTCTTTAGGGTCTTAATGAATAGTCTATAATATATTTTGGTTAAAAATTCTCAATGGTTGTGTAAAACAACACCATTTTTACCTTGTCAAAATCAGCTCTGCAAAAATCATCTCATTCTGGTCGAGGCTGCTTTAAATGCAAATGAGCTCTGCTCATCAAAGCACATTATTAGGAAAGGCGATTACAAAGATTCATAAAAAAAAACAAAAAAAACCTTCTGCTGTAAGTGAAGCTCGATCATGAATGATCCATAGACAGATATATGTAGATCAGGAGGCACATTCCCTTCACAAACAAATGTAATCTACTGCATCTTCAGCGGCTCAGATGACGAGAGTAAATGACGACCACTATGTTCATTATTACATCCAGCAACACAACACCTCAATCACTCAATCTGAGATATTTCTTGTCTAATTTACATCCCTGCTCCGGCATCAAAACAAAGAGGGCGGACTGTTACAGCTGATCTGAGGTAAAACGCTCATGTCAATCAACTATCGTGGGAGCGGCCTCTGTGGGTGTGACGGCACATCGACAGGCATCTGAGAATGGCTCGATTTCAAAAAGGAAATATAATTTTTTACAGATTAATTAAAAACCACTGCATGGATTTTTATCATTATAGGGTAGATTTATACATACACTGACAACACACATTAATGTTCAAACAGCATGTAAAAGTGAACTTAGCATCCGATGACCCCTTTAATTCCCACTTGAATGGTGGTCCTTCTGTTTTCAAAATTGTACAAAAACAAAAACAGATGTCATTGTAAGACTGTGAGCAACTCTGTTTGTCCGAGGGAGCAACAGTAACTAAGCGGGGGCGGGGCTTACCGATAGGTCAGTTGAGATGCGCTGTGTTCTTGCTGCTCAAGGAGCATGACAGAAGCACGCAATGCACAATAACATCACAAACAAATGCCATAATGCTTTAAAAACATTTATTTCATTTCATTATATACAATGTTTTTATGTTATTTTATAGCTTTTTACCGCATGTATCTGTGAAAATGACTTGGCTATGTATAATGTTACATATTCTTTTTAACATGCCAATAAAAAAATTATGACAGGCTTTCTCACTTTATTAAAATGATGCAAAACAAAACTACAAATGTTAGTTTCACGAGCCATCACGTATTTGCATGCTTGCAGTGGGGATCTCTTAAGCAAGAACGAGAAGTTTAAAGCTTACAAGTTTAAAGCCTGCAGTGTCTCCTGGGATTTCTAACAGTTCAATTCTCTGTTTGCATTTGATCCATCCTCAATTTCAAGACCACAAAATTGCAACATATTGAGAAACGGCCAATATTTGTGGAACACAGACATGCTCTGTATGGGAGTGAGCACTTGGTGTACAATGTACACTCTCTGGTGCACCTTGCACGCAATGCCAAACTTTGGAAATCTTGGTGAATGTATTGCCTTTTGTTTTGAGAGCTTTTTGCACAGCCTGAAAAGGTGGGTTCCTGCTAAATGGGTTCCTCTTTCACAAGTTGCCTGGACAGGTAGAAAAAAAGAAACAGCAAGGCCTGAAACCATTTTACAAAGTAAAAAAAAAATGCTCTAAGTGATCTGGAATGCTATGACATTCTTTCAGTTTTACTGAAACTGGGCCAAAGAGGTTGCTTTATTGTGTCTATGGCAATCCAGAGCCTTATTTTATGGAGTCTTGTGATTCTAGACATCACTCCAGTTTTCAGTCCTTCAGAAATCATTCTAATATGCAAATTTATCATCAGTGTTGGAAACAGTTAATTGTTGCGCAATATGATTTTGGGAGCTCTGATACTTTTTTTCAGGGATCTTTTGAATAAAAAGACAACTTTTGTCTTCACATGCTAGAAAACTTTTCTAACAGGGCTTCCAGGGTGGATCAGGGAGCGCTGGGAGCCATGATGGAGCAGACTGTTCAGGAAGCCATGGCGGATCAAGGAGCTCAGGGGGCCATGATGGAGCAGACTGTTCAGGAAGCCATGGCGGATCAAGGAGCTCAGGGGGCCATGATGGAGCAGACTGTTCAGGAAGCCAAAGCTGGATGGCCTCTGTGACATTAAACTCTGGTCCGACCACTATGGCCACAGGAATATGGAGGGCTGGAGGGCAGTCACTGGAGGGCTGGACGGGATCAGCGGAGACGAAGGAGAGGACAGGGTCAGAGAAGTCGAGTGGGAGTGGCATGTCCATTATGTCTTCAATGTACATATGGCTTGCCATATGAGAGGCTGGCGGGCTTGAGCGTGGAGCGGCCGGCTGGCCTGAGTGAGTGGCGACTGGTATACTTGTTTCCGGGATATTTGAGGTTAGCTGGCATAACATGGCATGTTTCAGAGGGAACTGGACAATGAGACTTCTTCCTTCCTTCATTTCTTCAACCTCGAAATTAGAACCGTTTAAATAAAGGACAAGATCAATCAGTTCGATCAGGGGATACCCACACATGGGAAGATCACAAGAGATTGTCTTGTGGTCCAGGTCCAGCCCCAGCTGAAAACACGCACCTAAAGCAGCGTTGTGCCAGCTCAGCTGGTTAACAAGCTTGAGGAATTCCTCCACATACCACTCCAACCGGCCTGCCACAAGCCCCAAAGCTTGTTCTCAGCAGTCATCTTAATAGGTCCATTTATCTGTCACGGTGTGTAGAAGGCAGGAAGATGAAGACTGGAGAATGGCTGCACCCACTCTTATGGGAATAATAAGGTGGATAGGATGGGAAAAATCCGAACAATTTCAACCATGAATATTTCTTCAATACGTGAAGAAGACATCATGTACTTCATAAGAAATAATGTCAATTAATAAAACGTTGCTGTCAAAGATTGCCTAAATATAGTAACAACACATCTAGCATTTTTAAAACAAGCTCTCTCCAAATGAGTGAAAAAGTATTAATAATAATAAAAAAAAGACATGGAGGTCCTCCTTACTTCATCCAAGCAAAAACTGGGCACAAACACAACTAGTTAGTACAAGGAAATGTCAACCTTAGAGGGCACATTAATAATGTTAAAACTTTTAAAATAATTGTTTACTGTTTCCCAGTCTTGGTCCTAAAAACATCCTATTACTGTAAGATATGATATACCAAGGCTGTGTATCTCCAAAAATTTGAAAGCCTTAAATAGATCATAAACACCATTGGTACACCCAACAACCAATTTATGCACATCTTAGCAAAAGAACCATCACTGACTAGTACATATTTTGGCAAAACTTTACAAGTTTTCTCAGCTTTGTTCTTGACATACTGTATGGTCAGATATTCATACAACAAAATATTCTGGGAAAGAGTTAAAAATACAACCGTTCACTATTCATAACAGCTCATCCATTGATATTAACAAAACTTTATTAGTAAATGTTAAAAAAAGTAGTAAAAAGTGGACATACTTGAGGGACACGTACACTAAAGAGAAAAATTGAGACAAAGAGTGGGGAAAAAAAAACAGGTCCAAGGGCAACAGGAAGTACAAATGTATGTCCATCCTCAACTTCACGAATCCACACATTCAGAACAGGGAAACCTCTAGTATTTTCAGTAAGAATAGGTCATGTGATGTGGATGTCAGTGTAATGGCTGTCCTTGAGTCTGTTAAACCAGTGGAATTAGTTTAGCATACTACATGAACCTCAAGGTTGAAGTGCCGCTACATCCGTTTAAAAAAATTTAATGATTTGCATTGTTCCTCTAAAATGAAAGGAACTGTTATTGTTATTTTAATAATAGTATGCTTGGTCAGTATTGGTATTAATTTTTAAATTTAAAGAAAAAAAAATGCAGTTTTACATATGTAGTATTTTCAAAAAACAAAATTTAATTTGATCAAAATTACTTTTCTCATATATAAACACTGACACAAACAAAGACTTGACAATAGGCCTGTGCAATTAATCGCAATCGCAAAAAAATCGCGATTTAAGCACATGTGATTTCTAAACCGCATAAGGCTGCGATTTTATCTATTTATTTATTTAGATTTTTATTCAGAATACGTTCTTGTGCGCATGATTTTAATATGTTAACCAATCAGAGCTGACGCAGCGCACCGGGCAATTACAGCTAAGCTGAGCGGGAGAAAGATGTTAGCCAATCAGAGCTCACTCCGCGCACGAAGAAGCTGAGCGGGAGAAAGATGTTAACCAATCAGAGCTCACTCCGCGCACTAAGAAGCTGAGCGGGAGAACCGAATAGGCGAGCGGGAGGAAAGAACATAAAATATGGATGCAGGTCAAAATAAAAATGATTTGGTGCCAAAGAGAACTTCAACGTCAGTCGTTTGGGAGTATTTTGGATTCAGGAGAGAGGATGTGTCACAGAGCAAGGTAATTTGCAAGACTTGTGAAATGATTATTCCAACGAAACGGAGCAATACTACAAATCTGTTCCAACACTTAAAACAGCGTCATAAAAAACTGCATGATCAATGCATGTCGACAAAGTCCATCGAAACAAACAAAAGCACACATCAAAGCCAGCCCGAACAGACTGAACAAGTATTGTTCAAGCATTTGCAAGCGCCGTGCCTTATGAGAAAGGATCAAAACGGCACAAAGAAATTACCGATGCAATCACCTATCATATATGCAAAGATATGATGCCTGCGCACATCGTCAGTAAAGACGGCTTCCGAAGACTAATACAAACACTTAACAAAAGATACCAGCTGCCATCTCGCACTCATTTCACACGACTTGCTATTCCCGAAATGTATGAGAAATGTAAGGCGGGTGTTGAACACGAGCTCAAGCAGGTGAAATACTTCGCCACGACCACAGATATGTGGTCCAGCAGAACGATGGAGCCGTACATGAGTTTAACGGTCCACTATGTTAATGACAACTTTGAAATGAAAAGTCGATGTTTGCAAACAGCATGCTTCCCAGAAGATCACACTGGAGAAAATATATCTGAAGGTTTAAAAGAAGCTTTAGCATCATGGGGACTTTGTGAAGAGCAACAAGTGTCTATCACCACAGACAATGGAACTAATATAGTGAAGGCTGTCACTTTGAACAACTGGACACGATTGCAGTGCTTCGGACACAGACTGCTTTTGGCAATTGGCAATTGGTAAGTTACATTTTATTATACATTTATTATACTTTACATTAAGTAATGTATAATTTACATTAGGACACTTTGTAGGGCATACTTTTTTTATTAAGAAACAAATTGTGCAAAGATGTTTAATATGAAAACGTATTATAATGTTTTGTAATAGTATTTTCAACTTGTACCATAGTTGGTACCATAAGTCTGAAGGAAACCGACTGTCCTCAGAAATTTTTGGATGTCATTTTCTTTTTATTTTGCATGTAATGCCTGATAAAGCGTTGCTTTGTATATAGCGTTACCAAGGAAACCGCTCTCTGTCTCGCTCTAAGCGCCTCCTACTGGCGGAAAATGAATTTGCATATATGTCGCCACAAATACTAATATATTGGCTAACAATAAACAATTTTCTTTTTCAGCATTTATTCATTCTTGTTAATGTTGGTTCATTTCAGTACAGCTATTCATGTTAGTTCATGGTGCATTAACTAATGTTAACAATGACAACGTTTGATTTTAATAATGTATTAATAAATGCTAAAATTAACATGAACTAACATTATTAGTATTGCTCATTGTCAGTTCATTTTAGCTAATGTATTAACTAGTTGTTAACACATAGCAGCTTATTGTAAAGTGTTACTCAATAGTTTTATATTTAAATGAATAAAATACACATTTTCATCATGTTTTGCAATTTTTTATTTTTTAGAAAATGCAATCAAAGATGAACCTCGCATTTCCCGAGCCAATGGCTTGTGCAAAAAGCTAGTGGGACATTTTTCCCACAGTTGGAAAAAAAGGAAGATGTTAGACGAAGCCCAGGAAGAACTCCAGCTTCCCCAACATGCCCTCATAACATCATGCCCAACAACATGGGGCTCAATGCAACAAATGATAGAAAGGGTTTTGGAGCAACAGAGGGCACTGTCCCAGGTCCTTTCAGCTGACCGTAAAACAAGACACCTAGTGCCCCAATGGCAAGACACAGATGTTCTAGAATCTGTAAGTAAGGCATTGCGTCCACTTCAGGAGTTCACGGATGCCCTTTCCAGTGAAAACTACATCAGTGTGTCGTATGTGAAACCGGTTCTTCACCTGCTGAACACCAAGATACTTGCAGTGGAGGATGAAGATACTGACTTGACAAAGACTATAAAATCAAAAATTCTGAACTACATCAACAAACATTATGAGGATGAAACTACCCAAGAGCTTCTGGATACAGCAACATTTTTGGATCCAAGATTCAAAACCAGCTACACTGATGAGGATAAACTTCCAAACATTAAGGCCAGGGTGATGTCTGACATGGAAATGAGTTCACACAAGGTGAGTTAATTTATGTAAACTGGATGAAACTGTCATCTCCTTAGATAAACACTATTTTATATGGCTTTTTAATCTTTTCTTTCTGTTCTGTATGTCAAAGGATACATCTGAATCTGCGAGTAACACATGCAGAGAGAATCCTGACATCAATCTACCTCCACCAGGCAAAAAAGCACGGAAGTCCTTAGGAAGCTTCTTCAAAACGACATCAGCCATGCCAGCAGCTCTGCGACTTGAAGAAGCCATAGCCGCTGAGTTAAACAGCTACCTGCTTTCTCCATCTATTGACAGTGAGGAAGATCCTCTGAAATGGTGGAGACTCCATCAGATAAATTTTCCAAGAATGAGCAGGGTTGCACAAAAGTATCTTTGTATTCCTGCCACCAGCTCACCTTCGGAGAGAGTGTTTAGTACTGGGGGAAATGTAGTGACATGTCACCGTTCATGCTTAAAACCAGAAATGGTGGACATGCTGGTTTTTCTTGCAAAAAACCTTTAAGAGAGCAATCTGTTTTTTGGTTTTGATTTACGTTAGTTTTTATTTATTGTTATGACTGGAATTGAGGTTAGTTAATCTTTATTTTTTTCATGTTGTCTGTTTTTAAGACAATTTATTACAGTTTTGTTTATCAAGCAGTTAGTACTACTGTGTACAGTATGTTATTAACTAGAGTTGAGGTTAATCTTAATTTATTTTATGTTGTCTGTTTTAAAGAATTTTACTACAGTTTTGTTTATTAAACTTAATACTATGTTATTTCATTGTGAAATGTTTTGTTATGCACTTCTTGTGCACTGAATACATTTAGAATGTATGTATATAGCTTGTTTGAAAAAGCAAAAACAGTTGCCAAAATCACAAATAAAATCGCAATCGCAATATTCGTTAAAAAAAATCGCAATATGATTATTTTGTCCATATTGCACAGCCCTACTTGACAACCAACAGCAGAACAGGAACAAAGCTAAACAGCTCTGAGGGAGCATAGAGCCATAATCACTACATTTGGGAGAGCAAGCCCACCGCAATCCGAGAGATTCATACTGGCGCCCTCTTGTATTACAATAATGCACTCTTTGTTATTAAAATAACACCAAAAACCACTTTAAATGAAAAATGAAAATGAGAATCAAGTCACAAAAGCTGTTATCTCATGTTTTTCTGCGAGTGCTTGATTATATCCGTGGGGATCCGCGCCTAAGCCATTAGCCGCCTTTTAAAACATCCAAGCTTTTCCGCCGTCTTTTCACACAAAACGAAACTACTGTGTGTCCTGTGTGAAAATGAGACTTGTTACTTAAAACTGTGCTTTATGCTGGACAGTATGTATTTATCATCAGTTGTTCAAATCACGGTAATTGAATACGGATATAATGATGATTAAAATATGAAACAGTAATACTAACCGTGGGGAATTTAATCATGATTTATCATCAAACCGTTAATCGTTACATCCCTACAAGGGAGTAGTGTGAACATTTTAAGGCTAATTCACACCACAAAGACAGATGTCAACTAACACTGAGAATCACCAGATTAGATTACATCACTTCTCAGATATCTCACAAGCCAGCAAATGCCAAATTAACATGTTCAATCAGCGAAATATCTGTATTGTTAGGGGATGTGATATTCACTCAGGTTGTACATTATTATTATTATCATTTAATCCAGAGGTTGTTGCACATCGCCCACTGAGGAAAATCTCCAAGTGATTTGAGTGTCAGAAAAAGAAGATGGGCTCTGCCTTCTGATTTTTTAAGAGTTCATAATGTCCCCTGACATCTACAAAGTGTCAATCAACGATATGTTGAGAAAGCTGTTAAATTACATGTTGTGCACTTGAAGAAAAGGGTTGCAAAAGTTGATCACTTTTCAGCAGCGATGAACTTTTGGTAACAAACAATAGTCTTGTTCATAATTAGCTGAGAGTTACTGGTTTGGATCAACTTGAGGGTGAGTAAATAATGACAGAATTGTCATTTCTGAGTGAACCATGCCTTTAAATTGTAGGAACGTTATTGCATGTGATATTGATTATCTTATTATAGGAGAGCTTTAAATGTTTAACAAATGTAATGAAGAGGAAAAAAAATGTTTAGAATGACTTTCGGAAATTCAGCTTTTACTAACTGATGCTTATATACAGTTGTGTTTGACTAATAAATTACAAAAATATGGAATACCTAAGATGTTGCATTTATATTGTATGCAAACAGTGCATTCTAACTATAAATTCTATCAATTTATGATTCTTGATTGATTATTGCCAATGATTAATAAGTGATATGTTGAAAAGCACAAAAAATGCAATTATTCTAAAACTATTTTCTGTTTTAAATAATAATAAATTATTTGCTGTCAAATGAGTAAGTGTGTAAACCCTTTCTCTCATCTGCACAGACTTGTGTTCTGTGTGGAGTGTGTGGGATCTAGTGATAATGTGAAGCAGTTTTACCCTCCACTGAAGAGCACATCAGGTGCACAGTGCTAAAATACTCTATGTGTTTATCATCTTTACCCTGACCAGTCAGCCCTTACATTGCAGTGCACACAACAATTATTCAAAACCTGTTGTGTAAACGCATGAATAAATGATTTACAAATCTTTCTGCATCCCCTAATCTAAAGTGTAAACTACTCATCAGTTGTAAATGTTTTACAAACTTACAAACTTTACAAAAGTTACAGGTTGTGTGGGTATACACACTGGGGGAAAGATTTACAAATGATAAGTAAAACATTTACAACTGATGAATTGTTTACACTTTAGATTAGGGGATGCAGAAAGATTTGTAAATTATTTATTCATGATGTGATCTTCAATGGAGAGTAAACATTTCAATGATTGACATTTCAATTGTTTATAATTGATTAATAATATATTAACTAGTAACTCAATAACCATTGACTAAGGGTCTGTTTGATTATTTCATGATATGCTATTTTTTAAAGAAAACCTACGACAGATTTGTAAATCGTTATATTTCTTAATCATTTGTAAACGTATAGTGATGTTTTGTAAATTATTAGTTCATCATTATCTAATCACTTGTAAATGATTTATAACTTAATGCCACAAAGCATAGATTAAAATACTAACATATCACTTATTAATCGTTTATGAATGCATAGTCATGTTTTGTAAATGATTAGTTAATTATTAACTAATTACTTGTAAATTACTTGTAAATGGATTAACAAAACATACACAAATTGTTAGCATATCACTTAGTAATCTTTTATGAATGTTTTGTAAATGATTATTTCATAATTGACTAATTGCTTATAAATGACTTACAACTAAACGTTATTATAAAGTGTTGCCAAATATTTAATGTTGTTGTGTTATCTCTTTGAAAAATTGTTAAAGACAGAGCAAAGGATTGGGATGGGTATCTTGATGCTGTCATATTTGGACTATGAACCCAGAAGCAGATGACACCTAAGTTCTCACCTAACTTTTTAATGAAATGAACTGAGGGCAAAAGAAACAGTGACAAGTGGCAGAATTGAACAATAACACTCAGTTAAATTTTGTTTGAGACTGGGAGAAACATTAAAGCACCCAAAATGAAGATAAATTATATCAGTCATTTATCAAAACTATCAAAGTGGGGAACAAAGTGTGGAGGAAAAATATGAGAAGCCAGCAACAAAAATGAGGAAAACTCGAGGCAAAATACCAGGGTTCCTTCACTATCACAGCATTGGAGGGAAAGAGTGCCTACTTTGAAGGCAAGGTGGGTGTTGTTGTAAACTTTTTCTTAGAGACCAGGAGAGGTTTTGGATATCTTGAAGCAGAAGTTTCTCTTTATTGAGATACTAGCTGTGCGTCGCTGCAGTCTTTAAAAGTCGTCTATCTAAGGCAGTGATACATTGTAGTTTATATACATTTAGTAGGTGGGCCTTACAGATTTTGACACAATACTTAGAGGTGACATCCTTCGATCAGATCAAGATCTGCAGATATTAAACAGATCCTTAAATTTGTAAGCCCACAGTGTCAACGTACCTAAAATTAACTCTTGACCAGTTAAAGCCACATTGTGAAGACATTCATAAAGTCCTTTCACAAAAGCCCTCCAAAACTGAAATTTCTTCTGTGAACCTTGAGTCCTGACATAGGCATTAGCGTTTTGTAAGGCGGACTCGTAGGAAGCGTGTAAGATCCAAGTGCAAGCTTTTATTATACAGATCGTAGTCAGACAGGCAGAGTCAATCTCCAAACAAACAGTTACATCCAGGGCAAAACAATAGCAAAAACCAATATCAACAGGCAGAAGGTCTAAGTCCAATTGAGCAGTCCAAAAAGTAACAAATAAACAAGGCAAAAACTATGGCAATGAACTATACTGAACTATGGTAGAAAATAAAGACAAAACCATGACCTTAAAACAAAATCGTGAAAAAGACAAAACAGGGCAATGAAAACAGGGATAAACGCTTGGTAGAGTCCACATGAGCAAAACAATACTTTGCGGTGTCTGTTTGGAAATGGCCTCCCTTTATGGCCACCAAACAGGAAGTTACCTACTAAGCAGCAGAGGGAGCAGCAACAGTCAGTCAGTGGGTGAGGGCTCCCTCTGCTGGCATGGCGTTACACGTTTACACCTTTGATCAACACGTTTCAAATATTGTAAAGACAACAACTAGGCTGCAAACACATCTGCACAGGTAAGTTGACAATATTTATTTTTATTAAAAAATTCTCTGTTAAAAATTGTTTTATTAAATTGCAATCTGGTAATTGATAATTTCTACTCTCTCCTTGTTAGGAGATTTGAAATTAATTTTAATCTTTTCTTTAGGCTGGTCTTCAAGCCAAATTATTTTTGGTTTACAGCATTGCAGTAGTGTGTGTAATGTGCACCACTTTGACACACATTTATGCAACATTCACGTCAACCCGGAGAACTCGCACGTAAAGATAATAGACTTTAGCTGTGGGACATCACAGAGTCACACTTGTTAACACAACTGACTCCACTAACAATGTTTGACTAAACACTGAAAATGTATTTTTTTTACAGAAACTGAAGGACTGGTTTGTCCTAACCAGTCATACACAGGGTGCTGAACTCATTCAAAACAGCAAAAAATGTACAATCTTCTTGAGAAACTTGAGACTGGGACGTTAAGGCACCACCACCTTAAAAGATATTTTAAACCATGACTGCAGCAGTGAATGATGGAGAAAAAAACTGCTAATTAAGCATAAGAAAGAGAGATGTTTATTTTTTCAGTTCAGGCCTTTTAATTCAAAAAGCTAATTTCCAATATAAATGAGCACCTTATTTTCATGTCAAAATTTCATGTAAAAAAAAATACATCTTTATGACACAAATTGATAAAGCTAATAATAATCAGTGGTTATAATTTTCTTAAAACTGCAGGACTGAGTGGCCCTAAACTCTTGCATAAAAAATAATAAATCACAATACAGGTTTCTACACATTTTCCATTTCAAAATTCTGTACATTTATAGACAAATTTCCAAACCTCTCAGTAGAGTTTTGGACCATATTTAATAAAAATGGTTCATACAGTATTATGTTCAGCTTTATGTTTGGTATAATACAGTCATTTATAGATAGTTTTATTTTTTAAGGTTTTTTTTTCATAGATTTTTCTTACAACAGAGGCCCCTAAAATAAAACTGTAAAAAAATATTTAAAAACAAATCAGACTTTTGCATGAACACAATAAACTTTTTTCTATTCACATGCACATGGGAATTTTTGGCATGCTTACGCATTACAATTTCCAGTTTTATATAAGTTTTATATTTCCTTTGTGCATCACTGCCATCCTACTATGAATAAAGAGAGCATGGATGCACATGAATTAATAGAGGTCTCCTTGCAAAAATTTGACTTTCCTTATGGTGGTACCTCTAATATCAAGACATAATGTCCAATTTAGCAAAACCTCCGCGGCGGCAGAAAAAACATGACACAAAATGGGTTAATGTCATGATAAAGCTGTGTACATTGTCCTATTTGCCAAGTTTATAGGTCTATATTAAAAAAGACTGTTTTTGTAAAAAAGTGTTAAAAATTTGGCATTGTTAGGGCAGTTTGACATATTTCTAGGCCTAAGATCTCTTCAACGCATACCTCTCATTCAGTGCACACCTCCAAATGGTCTGATGGCACAATGTTTAATGTGCATTGTCCTATATGCCAAGTTCAATGGTTTTCCATGCACACATAAAAGTCTGTATATTTTTTATTTTTTAAGGTCCTTGAGACTGTTATGCGGTGCTGAGAAACCCTATACGCAAAACATTTTGCATAATGAAAAAGTGCGCCTTGAGTTAATTCAGTTGTGTCTGACATTAAAGAATCACTAAACAGCTGCCATGAAAACACTTATTGTATGACATATTTTTATTAAATTCTTAATTTTCTATTATAAAAACAACTATATAGTTGCAGAAATCTAGAAATGCATTTTCCATACTCTTTCGTTTCTCCATACATCTCCAGACAAGGAAATTATGTAAATCAAATTCCATGCTTTACCAAACCGTGTGGGAACCCTCAGTCAAGGCTAAAGAAGGCACAATCAACACAAACGAAAGCCAAAAAAAGAATAATAAACAGTGCAATTCCAATAGGGTCCTCACACTGCAGTGCACAGGCCCTAAAAAGATGGGCCGAACATTTAAAGTTTATTTTGCTTTGATTTTATTTGGTTTTGACATTTGGTATTGAATTATTTTGCCCGGAGAAAAATGTTGTATTATGCAACAGACATGCAACTCACTGTCTCCAGTTAATTAATAAATCATCGGTATTGGCCCTATTCGTGCCATTTCTGATATGCCGATGGCGTGAAAATAATTAAAAATTGGCCGATAAGTAACGGCAGCCCATACATCGGTGCCATCCCCTTAGTTATAAATATTTATGTTGGTTTTTATAGAAATTGCTCCTATGTTGGGCTGTCGACTGGAACAGTGTCAATTGTGTCCAAATGACACAATTTGAAAGCTAAGACTTTGTTTCATACCAGAAGTAATCTGCTCTGTCTTGCCCCTGAACAGCATACAACAGGGAGAATCTTCCCTACATTTTCTGTGGAGGACATTAAGACGTATCTTCCGGTTGAACCGGCACAGACCAAGAACCAGTGACCATCCAGGTAATATTACTCTGATTCATGTCAATTCTTACCTTTTTCTGTTTTTATTTTTAATCTCCACTTCAACTCCTCGTTGACGCAGGTGTGTTTAGTCACAAGCGGCTGCTGGAGTTCAGTCTCATGCTGTTTATTAACTTGAGTGTTTTTCAGGATCTCTATATAAATTGGGAAGGATCCTGGGATCAGGAGCTGACAGCTGCATCTATGAAGCAGTATGAACACTGTCTGGCCAACAAGCATGTTGCTCGTCTTGCCTCTTTTTATCTTCTGTGAACCTAGTGTCCTGACAGGCATCAGTGTTTACAGCTTTGATCAACATGTTTAAAATAATGTAAAGATAACAAACCGTTTTAGGTGGCCATTAAACTTATTAGCAGGCACAGGACTGCAAACACAGTGAGTTCTATCTCTTTTCTTTACGCTGGGCTTCAAGGGGCAGACATGATGAGCAGGGTACAAACAGATCCACCTTGCGAAAATGTTTTTGAATTCTTGGTTTGGCACATCATGTTGCTTTAATCACTGAAAATCCCCATCACTGTGTTATACTCTCAGTTTCTCAGACAAAACGCAGGGCACATGACTCAGGAAATAGCAAGATACCTTCATCAACCTGTTCTTGGTTTACAGCACTGCACTAGTGTGTGTAACGTGCACCACTTTGTCCCACATCATTCACGTCAACACAGAGAACCTGCATGTAAAGTTAATAGAATTCAGCCGCGCATTGCACATCACAGCAACAGGTGAGTTGGCTTTTTAAACAACTGACTGATGGCTTATTATAGTCCACTAACAATGTTTGACTAAACACCAAAAATATATTTTTTTACAGAAATTGAAGGACTGCTTTGTCCTTACCAGCTGCTATAAAGTCAGGGAGTAGAAAGGGATTCAGGTGGCGAATGTCATGGAAATAACATTACTCGAAAAACATATATAGCTCTGACACTTCTGAAAACTTTCACAGAAATTTACAATCTTTTTGAGAAACTTGAGACTGGGATGTTAGGCAGAAATGATGAGCAGGGTACAAACAGATCCACCTTGCGAAAATCTCATAAGATTTTATGAATTCTTGGTTTGGCACATCATGTCACTTTAATCATGTAAAATCCCCATCACTGTGTTATACTCTCTCAGTTTCTCGGACAAAATGGAGGGCACATGACTCAGGATATAGCAAGATACCTTCTTCATCAACCTGTTCTCGGTTTACAGCACTGCACTAGTGTGTGTAATGTTCACCACTTTGACACACATTTATGCAACATTCACATCAACATGCAGAACCCGCAGATAAAGTCAATAGACATTAGCTGTGCATTGGACATCACAGCAACACGCAAGTTGAACACAACAGACTGATGACCTATTACAGTCCACAAACAATGTTTGACTAAACACTGTAAATATATTTTTTACAAATCCACCTTGTGAAAATGTCATAAGATTTTATGAATTCTTAGTTTGGCACTTTAAAGTTAAGTTAACAGATAAAGTTAATAGACTTTAGCTGTGCATTGCACATCAAAACAACAGGTGAGTTGGCTTTTTAAACACAACTGCCTGATGGCTTATTACAGTCCATTAACTATGTTCCACTAAACACTGAAAATATATTTTTTTTTTACAGAAATTGAAGGACGTGGTTTGTCCTTACCAGCTGCTATAAAGTCAGGAAGTTGAGCCATACGCAGGGTGCTGAACTCTCAAGACAGCAAAAAAAAAGGGAATTCGGGAGTTGGACTTCCGGGTCGATGATGGAGTAAGAAGCTCCGTTAACTTTCATTCAAATTTCAACAAAACAAGACAACATAAAGCTCGTTAGTGCTCTGGAGTCCTTATTATTGTTGCGTTCAACATCGATTGCAATTTGTGTGTGTAGAAATGCCGCCGAAGAAACCAGTAAAGAAAGATGTCGCTGAGGGAGAAAGTTCGGCCGAGACCGCGGGCACGCTGGAAGATGAGGCCAGCTCAACAGCAAACGACCCCATGCTGCTTGCAATTGAATCTCTCAGAGTGGAGCTGGGCAAGGTTAAAACTGATATTAAAAAAAGTTTGAAAGGAGAGATAGCTACGCTGGAAAAGAAAATTGATGCGAAGTTTGATGCAATGCAGCTAACCATAAACGAACATCGTACAACTCTCGAACATCTTGAACAGAACGCTACGACATCGGCAGATGCGGTTACGAAATTACAAGCTCAAGTTAAAAGTCTGTCCGATCAGGTGTCAGAATTAACGGAGAAATGCATCGATCTGGAAGGCCGCTCTAAGAGGCAAAATATAAGAATCGCGGGAATCCGAGAGGGAATGGAAAACGGTCAAGGTGCTAGAGAGTTTGTAGCTAAACTGCTCATGGAGGTGCTTGGATTGGATGAGCTGCCTGTGTTGGATCGCGCGCACCGAGCTCTTTGTTCCTGGCCTGAGGACAGTGACCCGCCGCGGCAACTCATCGCACGGATACACCATGGCCATACCATGGAAAAAATCATGCGCAAAGTGTCATCACAGAGAAAGCTAACCTTCAACGGTCGCTCCATTCAGATCTTCAGAGACTATCCTTCGGCGGTGGTCAAACGTCGAGCGGCTTTTGCCAGGGTGAGACAGATCCTTCGGGATAAACCCGGTGTGAAGTTTGGCATTCTGTATCCAGCAAAGCTGCGGGTGACTTATAGTGAAGGAGAGAAACTGTTAACCGACGCGAACGAAGCATGGAAATTTGCAATCGAACAGTTTGGCACAGATAAGTAAATGCGGAATAATAATTCCGAGGCGCTAAGCCTGTTGTTTTGTTGAAGTCTCTGTTATTTAGCGGACTTACTGCTGGACTTTGAGGAAGTCTCTGCGAAGTAAAATGCAGAGGTCGTCTTTTCTTTTTTTATTTGTTTTTTTATTATACCTTTTTATTGCCTTCTACTTCGTGGTAAGTTGTGCTGTACATTTGTTTCTGTAACAGCTAAACATGTTCTGTTATTAAAAATTCAGCTGGGTGGTTGGGTCAGTGCTAAAGGTTTCCTTGGTAACAGCTGTCGGTCTGTAGGTAACCTGGATCAGATTTTTTGTTGTAATCACAGTTTATGTTTATTAGGTAAATGCAAAGGGGGCGTCTTTGAGTTTCTGCACTTGGAATGTAAAAGGTCTGAATGAACCAGTTAAAAGGGGAAAAATATTGTCTCATCTGAAATCTCTGTTTTCAGATATTATGTTTCTACAAGAGACTCATTTGAAACGTACCGCCCATGTTAGACTGAGATGCAAATGGATTGGACAAGTGTATCATTCCAATTTTTCTGCTAAATCTATAGGAACAGTTATCCTTATCCGTAAAGGAGTCCCTTTTAAACATAATTTGACCATTTCAGATAAAGAAGGGAGATACGTAATTGTTGTTGGGGAAGTATTTGCTGTGCCATTAACACTAGTCAATGTATATGGACCAAATTGTGACAACCCTGAGTTTTTTTAAAAAAGTGTTTGATCTAATTCCAAATATTTCAGATACAAATCTCATAATTGGGGGTGACTTTAACTGTGTCCTAGACCCGTATTTGGACAAATCATATTCCACAAAATTAATTAGTTCAAACTCCAGTAAATTTTTGAATTCATATATAACTAACTCTAATAGGTTTGATGTGTGGAGAACTCTCAATCCAACGGCTAGGGAATACTCCTTTCATTCTCAAGTTCATAATTCATATACACGAATAGATTATTTCATTCTCGATGGTAAACTCATGTCCCAGGTCTGTACAGCTAAATATCATAATATTATTACCTCTGATCACAGTCCAGTGACTTTTTCTATTAAAATAGATAATATGGAGAAACCACAAACAAATTGGAGGCTCAATTCTCAGTTACTTACAAACAAAGTCTTTATCAATCACTTAAAACAGGATATAAAAACCTTTTTTCAATTTAATGACAAGCCGGACATCTCTATGGGTGTGTTATGGGATGCATTTAAAGCATACATTAGGGGTTGTATTATTTCTTATCAAGCATCTCAGAGAAAGAGAAATAGGGCTGAATCAGATGTACTAGAAGTTCAAATTCGCGAATTAGATACGGAAAATGCTAAACATCCATGTATCGAAAAATATAAAAAAAATTGTGCACTTAAATATAAATTGAATGAAATTCTCTCTTCTAAAATTTCAAAATCCTTTCAGTATATGAAACAAAAATGCTTCGAATTCGGTGATAAACCTCAAAAACGTTTAGCTCGACAACTTCGTAAAACGGCATCTGAAAGAGCAATATACAAAATTAAATCAGACACAGCTGAAATTCTTACTTCTTCTAAGGATATAAATAGTAGGTTTCAAAAGTTTTATGAGATATACATCATAACATATACATAAGTTTTATGTATACATCTAAAGGAAATATAGATCCTACAGTAATTGCTCAGTTTCTAGACCAACAGAATCTACCCTCATTAAATCAAGAGCAAGTTGAGGAGTTAAGTGCAGAAATTACTGTTAAAGAAATATCAGGTACCATAAAATCTCTTAAAGGATGTAAAACTCCTGGTCCAGATGGATTTTGTAATGAATTCTATAAGGCCTGCAACAAATTACTATCACCTTATTTATATAGGGTTTATAAACAGGCATTTATAGATCAGTCTCTGCCGTCTTCCCTATATGAGGCAATTATTATTGTAGTCCCAAAAAAAGGAAGAAACCCAGAGGAACTTGGTTCTTACAGACCGATCTCACTCTTAAATTCGGATCAAAAAATTCTAGCAAAAACTTTGGCTTGGAGACTAAACACAGTAATTAAAAACCTGGTGCACCCAGATCAAAACAGCTTCATACCAGATCGTAACTCTTCCTCTAATCTTAGGCGTCTTTTTAACATAATTTACTCTTCCAGAGGCTTGCAGCAAGATCTAGCTATTCTGTCATTGGATGCAGAGAAGGCATTTGATCAAATTGAGTGGCCTTACCTATTTGCCGTATTGAAGAAGTTTAATCTTGGAGATAATTTCATTTCATGGATTAAATTGTTGTACTCTAGTCCGTGTGCAACAATTCTCACAAATCAAACATTGTCTTCTCATTTTGAATTACACAGGGGTACAAGACAAGGATGTTCACTGTCACCACTTTTGTTTACATTAGCGATTGAGCCTTTAGCTGAGGCTATTAGAACACATACTGGAATTAAAGGCTATAAAACTAGAAGTACTGATAATAAATTAGCGTTATATGCAGATGATTTAATTTTATTTATTTCCGAGCCCAAGAGTAGCATTCCAAATATCCTTAATTTGATTAATTATTATGGTACATTTGCAGGATATAAAATTAATTGGGAAAAGAGTGTGTTGATGCCAGTCAATATTGAAGATTCTTCTTGGCTTCAGCATTTGCCCTTTAAGATTGCTTCAGAACAATTCACATACCTAGGAATTAAGGTGACAAAAAAGTTTTCTAACTTAGTTAAGGCCAATTTTCAACCCCTGTTGTCTAAGCTTAAATCCATGATCAATTTCTGGAGAACACTTCCTATGTCTCTTGTGGGTAGGGTAAACTCAATTAAGATGATATTTCTCCCTCAATTTTTGTACTTAGTCCAGAACATCCCTACATTTCTGCCCAAATCTTTTTTCAAAAAGCTGGACTCTATCCTGGTTTCCTTTGTCTGGAACTATAAAGCCCATAGGATATCTAAACACCACCTATGTAAACCCAAAATACCTAATTTTCTTTACTATTATTGGGCTGCAAACCTAAGGGCCGTGACTTCATGGATAGATTTTACTCCAGTGGGGGAGAATTGGTTGGTGTTGGAACAGGAGGAATGTCTCCCATATTCAATTAATGCAATACTTTTATCACCTAAAGATATAGCTAGTTCACTTTATAATTATAACCCGGTTATTCATAATTCTGTTTGTATTTGGAAACAGTTGAAGACACATTTCAAATTCACCCAAATATCCTTTTTGCTCTCTATTTCAGCTAACCCCTCTTTTTGCCCTTCGATGTTAGATGTCTTAGAGATGGTAGTACCATCTCCTTGCTCTACAAGGGTTTAGAACAGGTGAAAAGTCCATCTATGGAGAGCATTAAATCTGCCTGGGAAGAAGAACTTGCAGTAGAAATCCCTAGTGAAATCTGGGAACAAAGTCTTGAACAGATCCACAGATGTTCCATTAATGCAAGGCATTGTCTCATTCAGTTTAAAGTGCTTCATAGGCTGCATTATTCCAAGTGTAAATTGATTAAAATATTTCCAGAAGTGTCTCCATTATGTGACAAAGGTAAGTTTTCAGATTCCACCCTGTCTCATTGGTATGTCTTGTGTCCCAAATTACAGCGTTTCTGGAACAAAATATTCCAAGTCTTTTCAGATAGTTTGGACATTCCTATTGAACCAGATCCTGTATTAATTATATTTGGAGTTTCCAAGGAATTTTTGAGACTTACACGAGTACAGCAACAGTTTGTTTCATATGGGTTGATTTCTGCCAAAAAAGTTATCCTTCTGTTCTGGAAGAAAAAGGAAGTTCCAACTCTTAAATTATGGGTGACAGAGTTGACGAGTACTCTACATCTGGAAAGAATAAGATATACCCTAAAAGACAAGATTTTGTTATTTGAAAAAATTTGGTCCCCTTTTATTTCCTTTCTTCAAACTTCTGATTAATGCGTTGAATATGCCTTCAGTGCCGGCTTTTACCACTGGATAGCACTTATGGGTCATGTTGTTGTGTGGGAGGGAATGTTGTTTTTTTTTTTTGTTTTTTTTTGTTTTTATTTATTTTAATATTATTATTATTTTTCCTTTTATATGGTTATATGTAAGTTTTATATGTTTGTATTCAAAAAAAGTGTAATTACAAGTGACTGACTGTTAAAATTTCAAATAATAAAATATTTAAAGCAAAAAAAAGGAATTCGGGTGGCGAATGTCATGAGAAAAAACATTACTCAAAAAACACATAAAGCTCTGAAACAAGCAAGGACAAACATGACTAATCAGCTGTTTTCTGCAAACTTGAGACTGGGACGTCACCACCTTAAAAGATATTTTAAACCATGACTGGTTTAGAGAGTCCCTTATTTATTTAAATTCATAATGTTATAGTTCAAGTAATAATAAAATAGGTAAGGATTGTCTTTTTTTAGGTTAAATTATTCTAGATCAAACACACCTCCTTGTAGCTTTCTAGCGATTTCGGTTAACAAATCACAACACATTGGGCCAACAAACCCATCTGACCCTATTGCAAAAGATAACGCATTTTTTATTTTTAAAAAGAAGCATGCACATGTTACAGTGCACCCCATAAACACAATCAAGCCTCACAAAAAAAAAAATGGCAGACCACCTCTTTATCTTTCTCCCTGTACTTTGAAGCCCATTCACAGCTATACCTGAAAACATCCCATACACAAGAATTGACAACCAGGTCTGGTTTTATGCTTCCGTAAAGATTTCTTGTAAATTGGTCATTGTCCAAAAAAAAACTCAAGTAAATTATGTGAAAATAAAATATCTTTTTAAAACACTAGTAATGCATCACATGTAATGCACCAGCAAAACGTGTGCATGCAATTTGGTGGTTTACTAAAAAAATAAATAAATAAAATGTGCTTGTATGCATACTTACAAACACAAATTAGTTTGTTTATTTAGACTTAGTAGTTTTTTTTTCCCATCAGAAATTTACTTGTGCTTGTTTTATAAAAAGGGGGCTCTAAAACTGTAGTCCCACTGTCTTAGACTTCGAAAACCCCTGGACTATACCATAAAAAAGATACAACAAAATCAACAATTTTATTAATCAACTGTGTTAAGATACCAAGCTGTGTAATGTCTGTTGCAAAATCCAACATTTTTCTCTAAGTAAAAGACTGTTAAAAACAATAAAATCATCAAATCTGTGTCTTTAAAAATACATCAAATTTACTGATATAATTTGAATAATTTTTCATTTAATTAAATGTTCAGTCTTCCTTGTCTTCTGAGTTGTGTGACCACAAAAATAGTTTACTCTGCATGAATAAAAATAAACATAAAGAAAATCTTTTATTTAAAAATAAATATAAAATAATGATAAAGATTTTTGTCTTTGCCCACTTTGGCCTAAATGTCTGCCACTTTTTGTTTGTTTGTTTGTTTGTTTGTTTGAATTGTTACCTTGTAAGTATGGAAGCCTGTTTCTGCCACTCAATGAAAAATAAAAAATGTAACTGCGACTTTTTATCTCACATTCTGAATTTTTTTCTCAGAATTGCGAGATACACACTCGCATTTGTGAGTTATAAAGTCCAGTTCTAAGGAGGAAAAAAAACTGATATATTCACAGAATTGCGAGTCTACATCACACAATTCTGACTTTATAACTCACAATTGGCAGTTTATGCAATTGCAACTTTATTTCTCAGAATTGCACGTTTATATCTCGCAATTCTGAGAAAAAAAAGTCAGAATTGTGAGATAAAAAGCCGCAATTACGTTTACGTTAAGTATACAATGGCGCAAACGGGCTTTTTTAAAATCTAAATGTTTAATTGCAAGATGTAGAAATATAACTATGTACATCTTAGTTTTTAGCTGACTGAACCTGTAAAACACGGCGGTTAATGTGTTTTAGGATCAGCCTCATCGGCAGCCTGGAGATCAGGTCATCCACATTACCAGCGTAGATGTGTTGGGGAATTATATAGACCACTGAGTCACTGGTCAAGAAGTTACAGGTGCCATTGATCTCCGAGACTTTTGTTTGTGCCTCAGTTTCTTAGACCTGCCCCTCAGTAATCTGTAAGTTTTACCAAAAAATTTAGGCAAATAAATACATGCTCCAAAATACATGCTTTATGGCATTGCAAATGTATTTGTTGAGCATTATGTACCTTCAGAGTGGTGTATGTCGAGGAGTGAAATTTTCCTCAGCTGTCGTTGATGCAGGGATGAAAGTGGGTAATGATCAACTTGTCGCCTATGTACAGGTCCCTTCACAACAAATGTCAAAACCTTTTTGACCACACATTAGGTGAAGATCCAGGATGGGAATTTAAGTGTGAGTCATCCTCACACATGCATCTGGAAAATTAAAATTCAAGTGAACAGGTAAAGACTAATAGAATAAAAGACAGTATCTATCATAAATTACTGTAAATTTATTAACTTTACACATCCTTGTTGAATGAAAGTTGTACTGTATGGTGTTTGTTTCGTTTTGTAAGCTGTGCTTTTGATTTATTTAAAAGGTGACATCTAGTGGCGAAACATTTTATTGCACTATTCTTTAGAACGTAACTGGATGTTTAAATAGTAATAGAAGAAGAGACTGTGATCGGCATCCAGAGACGCGTTGTTGTTTGCTTTCAGTCCTTGTGATAGAAACGACCGTAAGTTATTCATTTTATTTTGAAAACATCTGCAATACTTATTTTGTGTTAGATTGATTAAAGAGGGTCAGTATTTACATGTTTAAAGCTTGACGTTCGGTTCTGAAATCCGCTAACGAGCTGTGTAATCGTTTTCATATAGATGCACGTCATTAATGTGCTTCGATTGTTTATTTAGCTGATTGAATATGTCAGTTGGTGTTTACAAATGTGGAAGATGTATATTATTTGTGATATTTTGTAATCATTTTGTAATTTCTACCTTTGTATTTTTCCTTTTAGTTTTACAAGTGAATCAAGTAAAGTGTGATGGTGCTTTATTTCCGTTAACTATCTGTCAAAGCTTTGGTTCGGAACACCACTGCCAGGGCAGAATAAAAGTAATAATTTCTTTCAGAAAAATTTCACTGACTGTAAACTTTTGAACAGTAGTGTATATTGTTTCAAAGGATTTTGAATGGTAGTGTAAATAGCCTTTTTTTTATAAATTGTAATATTACACATTAATACTGTTTCTTTTTTTTTTTTTTTGAGTTTTTTAATCAAACAAATACAGCCTTGGGTAAGATATAGTAATGTTTACACACAGTAAAAATTAATGTTGTCCTTTTTTACTTATTATTTTAGGAGTTTATTTTCCTGAAATTGATTTATTTATTAGACATCATTGAAAATATTTCTTGTGAAGATTTACCTCAGAAAATTAAAAGAGGGCAGTTTCTGAAAGATTTTTTTTTTGACAGGACGTTTCTCTTTTTTTTTACATCATTCTTCACAAAAAAATGATTTTTTTATTTGTGTAATTTATTTATTTATTGAAAGTCGTTGAAAATATTTCTTGTGAAGTAACAATTTACCTCAGAAAATTATTTTCCTGTCAGAGAATGGAAAGTACAGAAGAGGATTAGGGCCACGCAATAAAAAAAAAAAATTACAACCATCTCAAGATTAAACTCCTTAAATTGCGAGAAAAAACTCATTAAATTGCGTGAAAAAAGTTGAGATTAAATGTTGAGAGTAACTCATTAAATTGCGACAAAAAAAATCAATTTGTGAGAAAAAAATTGTTAAATTTCGGGAATAAACTCACTTTTGTCATGTTCATTTGATCCGGTCGGAGAGAGTAAATCTTCGTCTACAGTAGCGTAGTTTGGAGAGAAATGCACACAGATGTGGCACATGGTGCGATCGACTGGGGTTCAAACCTGACTTTTGCAGAACTCGATTTTTCTTCCTTATCTCATCACATCGGAAAAGTGGGAATCAACTGCCTAACGAGTGTTTAATAATAATGTATTAGGCAGCAGTGGGATGCAGGTATACGCCGTTATCAGTCTGCTTTGCGTATACCCACTTCTAAATCCCTCTGATGTGCATCATTCAGTAGTGTCCTGCATTAGCCAAAATCATGACAGTTCACCTCATCCAGTCATATGTGAATAAATGCAAGTATTCACTAAAACCCAGTAAAGACAGTGGTGATGCGGTCAGGACTGTCGCGCCGGCTTCCTTTGAAATATGTTTGACAATTGCGCCTGATGCTCCCGCACCCGCTCCATCTCCTGCAGTCCAGATGTTCAGAAAATAATAATTAATATTGATTACTGATTTGAATCGGTACACAATAACAAAAACAATATCTTACAAATACAAAGAAGCAGTTTTTATGGTCAGATATTTCTTAAACCAGTTAACCCCTGTAAACTTTTCAGTCCAAGGATCCAGTAAACAAATTCGTTCAAATAGTAAGTTCAAAAGTCTAATACAGAGAAAACCTGACTGATTTAATCAGAGATTGCGGAGAGTCATGTCCAGAAGTCCAGCCGGCTCCATTTTGAAATACACTTTTTTTTTTTAAAAATTTAACGGGGTTTTTCTTGCAATTTAACAATTGGTGTCTCACAAATGAACAACTTTTTTCTCTAAATTTAATGGCTTTTTTCTCACAATTTAATGATTTTTTTTTTTGCAATTTAACAAGTTTTTTCTTGCAATTTAACAAGTTTAATCTCAACATTCAATCTCGACTTTTTTCTTGCAATTTAACAAGTTTTTTCTTGCAATTTAACGAGTTTAATCTCAACATTTAATCTCGACTTTTTTCCTCGCAATTTAACAAGTTTTTTCTTGCAATATAACAAGATTTATCTCAACATTTAATCTCGATTTTTTTCTCACAATTTAACACGTTTTTCTTGCAATATAACAAGTTTAATCTCAACATTTAATCTCAACTTTTTTCTCGCAATTTAACGAGTTTAATCTCGTATTTGTCACGGTTCATGGGTTCACGGACTCAGTCTTGCTCTCTCTGTGTGTGTCTGGTGTGTGTGTGGGTGTGGCAGCATTACCTTGATTGTACGCCAACTGTTGCTTGTTGAGGCTCTGTATTTAACGCCTGTGTTTCCGTCCTATGTTGTCAGATCGTTGTCTTCCGTCTTGTGTGAGGATTGTGTTCTAATGCTCTGCTTTCAGCAACCTTCGCTTGGGTCCTGTCACCTGTTCGCTCCGGTTTCCTGGATTATCTCCCTGGAGGTTCGGCTGCCCATTTGCGTCCCTGTGCCATCTGGAGCTTTGTGCACTTCACGCTTCACTTCTTCTTTGTATCTTCCACTATTGTCAATAAACTGTTTACGTACTCGCACGCTGAATCCAGTTTGACTTATTCGTAACAGAACGATCTGACCACACAATGGATTCCGCGAGTACACCGACAGTCCAGGAGCTTCTATCGATCAATAACGCTCGTATGGACCAACAGGAGGAACATCTGCTCAACACGGGTCGTGCTGTGCAAGCTCTGGTGGCACAGGTGTCTGAGGTCACCTCGCAGCTGCAACAACTAAGGTCGCCCGCTGTGCCACCCACACCGCCGTCTCCTCCCCCGCTCACGAACACGGAACATCTTCCGGAACCACGCCTAACCACGCCAGAACCATATGCCGGTGAGCCTAAACAGTGTAGAGCGTTTTTAACTAAATGCTCCATCTTTTTCTCATTTCAACCTAGGACGTTTTCTACGGAGTCTTCTAAAGTGGCATTGGTATTAACGCTACTGTCCGGACGTGCGGCACTTTGGGGCACAGCGGTGTGGGAGAATCAACATCCCTGCTGTTCCTCGTTCCTAGCACTCTCCGAAGAGATGAGATGCGTCTGTGATCGCGCGGTGGTTGGCCGCGAGGCGGCGCGAATGCTCACTGATCTTCGCCAAGGAAATAGATCAGTATCGGATTATTCCATCGAGTTTCGCACGTTGGCGGCAGAGTGCAGGTGGAACGAGCAGGCGCAGTGGGACGTCTTCCTGCATGGGTTGGCTGATCGTATTCAAAGGGAAATATTCACTCTGGACCTACCCTGATCTGGATGGACTCATTGATTTGGTGCTCCGAGTTGACGCCAGGTTACAGCGGCGTGATCAGCTGTGCTCGAACACCTTGGCGCCGGATTTCTCCACCAGTTCAGTTGCTGCCTCCACGAATACGGTCAGCCCCGCGCAGGTGGGTAGAGCTCGGCTTTCCCGGGAGGAAAGAGAGCGTCGGAGAGCTAAAGGACTTTGTATTTACTGTGGTGCAGCCGGTCATTTTCTGTTGAACTGTCCAGTAAAAGGAACAGCCCGACAGTAGAATCGAGGTTACTGTTGGGCGGAGTGTTACTGGAAAAGTCCTCGTCTACGACTCTCCTCCCGGTTAGACTGCAATGGGCAGCCACTTTCCACAGCTGTCTGGCCCTGGTGGATTCTGGAGCGGAAGGTAACTTCATGGACTTTGATCTTGCTCATCGTCTTCACATTCCTGTTGTTCCCCTCACTCACAAGATTACTGTTAATGCACTTAATGGACAAGCGCTCGCCGATATCACACACACCACAGGACCGGTTACCCTTGTCACATCTGGTAACCATTCAGAGAGTATCACCCTGCTGCTTACTCCTTCTCCACTGGCACCAATTGTCCTCGGCCATCCCTGGCTGGTCCAGCACAATCCCAGGGTGGACTGGGGTCACAATTCTGTGTCCGCTTGGAGTGACTCCTGTTATGCCTCTTGTCTTGTGTCTGCTTGTTCGTCTGTGTCTTGTTCTCTGTTGCAGAATGAGTCGGTGAACCTGTCTAACGTGCCTAAAGAGTACCGTGACCTGAAGGAAGTGTTCAGTAAGTCCAGGGCTGCTTCTCTTCCTCCTCATCATCCCTATGACTGTGCTATAGATCTAGTGTCAGGTACATCTCCGCCGAAAGACAAATTATACTCTTTGTCTGCTCCTGAGAGGGAGGCCATGGAGAAATATATTTCTGTTTCTTTAGCAGCGAGGTTTATCCGTCCTTCCTCTTCTCCCGCCGGGGCAGGGTTTTTTTTCTTGGGTAAGAAGGATGGCTCCTTGCGACCTTGCATTGACTACAGAGGGTTGAACAACATCACGGTAAAGAATACCTATCCTTTGCCGTTGATGTCTTCAGCCTTCGAGCGGTTGCAGGGTGCTTCCATCTTTACCAAGTTGGATCTACGCAACGCCTACCATTTGGTCTGCATTAGGAAGGGGGATGAATGGAAGACCGCATTTAATACCCCCAGGGGGCACTTTGAGTATCAGGTCATGCCTTTCGGGCTGTCCAACTCCCCCGTGGTTTTTCAGGCACTCGTTAATGACGTGCTGAGAGATATGGTTGATCAGTTTATATATATCTACCTGGACGACATATTGATATTTTCTTCTTCTCTCCAGGAACATGTTCAGCACGTCAGGCGGGTGCTCCAGAGGCTGCTAGAGAATGGGCTTTTTGTCAAGGCGGAGAAGTGTGTCTTCCATGCACAGTCGGTTCCGTTTTTGGGGTACATCATCTCGTCCGAGGGGGTGCGCATGGATCCCGACAAGGTTAAGGCTGTGGTAGATTGGCCAACTCCAGAGACTCGCAAGGCCCTGCAGAGGTTTCTGGGGTTCGCCAATTTTTACCGACGTTTCATTCGCAATTTCAGCCAACTAGCCTCGCCTCTGCCATGACCTCAGCCAAAACGACGTTCAGGTGGTCTAACGCTGCCGAGGCTGCGTTTACCAAACTCAAGAACCTCTTCGTTTCGGCTCCCATCCTCGTGGCCCCTGACCCGACACGTCAGTTTATGGTGGAGGTCGACGCGTCAGAGGTGGGGGTAGGTGCGGTTCTTTCCCAGAGTTCGGCCTCGGACGACAGGAAGCACCCCTGCGCTTTTTTCTCTCGTCGTTTGTCTCCCGCTGAACGCAATTACAACATTGGTAATTTGGGAGTTGCTGGCAGTCAAATTAGCGTTGGAGGAGTGGCGTCATTGGTTAGAGGGTTCGGGGGTGCCCTTTATCGTTTGGACCGATCACAAGAACTTAGAGTACATTAGATCCGCTAAACGACTCAACTCCAGGCAGGCTCGGTGGGCACTTTTTTTCGGCCGCTTTGATTTTTCTATTTCCTACCGCCCAGGGTCTAAGAACATCAAGCCCGATGCATTGTCCCACATTTTTGACCATTATGAACAACCACCCTCTCCTGAGAGCATTATACCAGGGAGACTGGTGGTCTCCACACTCTCTTGGGAGATCGAGTCGAAGGTCCGCACGGTCTTAGAAGGGGTAATGCCTCCGCCCGGGTGCCCACCGGGTCGATTATTCGTGCCAGAGGGAGTACGGTCCGACGGTATTCGATGGGGTCACTGTTCCAACGTGGCTTGTCATCCAGGAGTCAATCGTACTAGTTTTCTAGTTAAGCAGCGATTCTGATGGCGCTCTATGGCTCGTGACATCCAGGATTTTGTCTTGGCCTGTTCGGCTTGTGCCCATGGTAAGACTTCCAATCGGCCTCCAGGGGGGCTACTTCAACCGCTGTCAGTCCCTTCGAGACCCTGGTCCCACATCGCACTCGATTTCATTACTGCCCTCCCACCCTCCCACCCTCCCAAGGTAACACGGTTGTTTTAACCGTAGTGGACCGGTTCTCGAAGGCGGCTCATTTTATTCCCTTACCTAAATTACCCTCTGCTAAGGAGACAGCGGTTACTGTCGTTGATCACGTCTTTCGCATTTATGGCCTCCCGAATGACGTGGTCTCCGACAGGGGGCCCTACTTTATTTCCAGATTCTGGAAAGAGTTTTGTCGGTTACTGGGGGCGACTGTCAGTCTATCCTCTGGTTTCCACCCTCAGAGCAACGGTCAAACCGAGCGGGCCAACCAGGACCTCGAGAGAATGTTACGATGTTTGGTTACGCAGAATCCGTCCTCCTGGAGCCAGCAACTCCCATGGGTGGAGTACGAACACAACTCGTTACCAGTATCGTCCACGGGCCTTTCTCCGTTTGAGTGCAGCTTAGGTTACCAGCCACCTACTTTCCCTAGTCTGGAAGCTGAAGTCGCGGTCCCCTCTGCTCACACCTTTGTCCAGAGGTGCCGTCGCACCTGGAGAAGAGCTCGAGAGACTCTCCTCCGGGTGAGGGCGCGCACTAAGGCTCAGGCCGATCGCCACCGGTCCAAGCCTCCCGTCTACGTCGTGGGTCAAAAAGTGTGGCTTTCTTCCAAGGACATTCCGCTCCGCTCAGTTTCTAACAAGTTAGCGCCTAAATTCATTGGCCCGTTTACTGTCACCAAGATCATTAGCCCGGTGGCAGTCCACCTCAAACTCCCTCCAGTGTACAGGAGAATTCATTCCGTTTTCCATGTTTACAAATTAAAACCTGTTTTTCACTCACCTATTAACCCGCCAGCTCCAGTTCCCCCACCGCCGCGTCTCGTAGACAGGGAACCCACCTATTCGGTAAATCGTATTCTGGACGCCAGGCGGAGGGGATGCGGCTTCCAGTACTTGGTGGACTGGGAAGGTTACGGTCCGGAGGAGAGAAGTTGGGTTTCGGCTAGGGACATCCTGGATCACTCCCTTATTGATGATTACAATCAACGGGTAGGCTCGCCTGGGAGCGCCAGGAGGCGCTCCTAGGAGGAGGGGTACTGTCACGGTTCATGGGTTCACGGACTCAGTCTTGCTCTCTCTGTGTGTGTCTGGTGTGTGTGTGGGCGTGGCAGCGTTACCTTGATTGTACGCCAGCTGTTGCTTGTTGAGGCTCTGTATTTAATGCCTGTGTTTCTGTCCTATGTTGTCAGATCGTTGTCTTCCGTCTTGTGTGAGGATTGTGTTCCAGTGCTCTGCTTTCGGCAACCTTCGCTTGGGTCCTGTCACCTGTTCGCTCCGGTTTCCTGGATTATTTCCCCGGAGGTTCGGCTGCCCATTTGCGTCCCTGTGCCATCTGGAGCTTTGTGCACTTCACGCTTCACTTCTTCTTTGTATCTTTCACTACTGTCAATAAACTGTTTACGTACTCGCACGCTGAATCCAGTTTGACTTATTCGTAACAGTATTATAATGACTTTAATCTGAAGATGGTTTTATTTTCTATTATTTTTTATTTAATTTAAAAAAAATCTTGCTAGAAAAAAGTCGTTATCGTTAATTTTGAGAAAATTGTCATTACATTTCGAGAAGAAAGTTACATTTCCAGAAAAAATGTTAAATTGTTAATGTTATATTCAGTGAAAAAAGGGCAAATAAAATGTTGAAAATAACACACTGGATCTGTGTCGTGTAATGTTCGTTGCATAGAGGACATGACAGAGTTGGATGACTCAGTGGAGCTTTATTTTAGGCTTTCTTTCAGTAACAGAGAAATTCTATCAGCTTTAGCTAATTATAACCAAATAATAATTAGCATACAAACTTTAAAGAGAATTTGCAAGTGACTGGGTCTTTTTAGAAGATGCCAGAACAGCTGCGCTGGCCCAAATGCACTCTGGCATATGGACAGGTATGACAAACTGAAACCATACGGCATTGTCATTAGTAGGTGTATAGATGGTTACAGTCATTTAATACTATGGATGGAGGCGTACAC
Source organism: Labeo catla (assembly GCA_012976165.1). Taxonomy (NCBI): domain Eukaryota; kingdom Metazoa; phylum Chordata; class Actinopteri; order Cypriniformes; family Cyprinidae; genus Labeo; species Labeo catla. Next base: position 43,682 of record VONZ01001876.1, read on the forward strand.
AACCAACAATGATCCTAAAGTAATAGCCAGTTACTTCATAAAAACTGTGACAAGCATAGGAGGGTGTCCCGAGAGGATCCGCGCAGACATGGGCACCGAGAATGGTGGCGTGGCAGTAATGTAAAGCAATGTTTCCGAAGCAACCATGGAGACAGTTTTGCTGGAGAAAGCTTCCTTTATGGAAGACGCACCGCAAGCCAACGAATCAAGGGATGGTGGGCTATTCTCCGTAAGCAGAGTGCACAGTTCTGGATTAACTTTTTCCAGACACTGATCAGTGATGTACACTTCAGCGGAGACTTTTTGGATAAAATTCTGGTCCAATTCTACTTCCTTAACCTTATTCAGGTATGTCTTGTTTTAAAATGCCATTTTGTAGGCATATTTATAATTTTATGACTTATGCCATTTAATAAAGCTTATACTATTCAACTTCATGGAACTACTTGCTAGTGATTTTAGTACGAGTATCGATAGTAGCACTTGACTAGCCTGTGCCTTATGAATAGCGGTAATATTAAACATTGCAGGGGTCCTCTGCAATAGGCCTACGCAAAATACGCACACTGCTGGGCCCAAGAAACACCAGGGTGACCCCTTGCTGTCAAAGATGATTTATGTTTAGTTTTAGTTTCGTTTTTGATTTTGGCCAGCGGTTATGAAAACATGAATGTTCCTTTCTTTTAATGTGGTACAATGTCACCCTTTCTACATATAAATCATTCAACCAGTCACTGCGGGGGGACTCGCGTGTTAGGGGGCCCCGCGATAACTTCCCTGTGCTGATTTGTGTCATTTCATGTGTTGACCAAAGGCTCAAATGTGTTGATTGAAATCAAGGCCCTAGCCTGGCTCTTGTCCGACAGCTTATCAGAGTTCTAGGCCCGAGTCCGAACCGAGCCCGTGTTTTTCCCCCCTTCTCCCAAAACAGCTTATACTACTGTTTCAGCTATTAAAATATCCCATTTTTTTATGAAATGGCAAAGTAATTATATTTTGTTTGGTTATTGTATTAAGCTCATTTAGAAAAATGTTTGTTTGTTAAATGTAAGGCTTGTTTTTTAAAGTAATGACCAGCGGCAGACAACGATTTGATCATAGCCTTGATAAATTCAGCCTTCTCAAATCATCACAACTTGCCTAAAATAAATTCTGTATGAAACAGCTCAAGCATATCACAATGTCAGTTTAAACATTTAAGATAAATGTGCACTGTTAGACGCATATCCAATCCTTTGTGCACAGTGTGGAAGCTAAAGGCGCCAGCAAAGATCACTTGCATTAGAAACGTTTCAAAACATATTATCACTTCTGCTCATAAAGGTAAGAGTAATACAGCATTTTCCCCGACATTCATGGTACTTACGTTTGCCAGTGCTTTGCGGCAAGATTTAGCCTATTGTGTGCATTTGAACGTGAATCTCTTCCAACTGTGCTGAAGGCGCGCTCGCTGCTACTGTTTTTTTTAAGCAGGGGTGCATTTCCCAAAAGCATCGTTAGCCAACTGTGGTCGCAAGTACCTACATAGTTCACTGACTCATATTATGTCATCCTCAACAGGCTCATCCTCAACAGGCTCATGCCTGTCAAAATGAATTGATGCATATAGAGAGGTCTATGATCTTTTCTGTGTTCTCTTCTACAAAGACTGTACAGAAAGTGATTTGTGCTCAGGAGCTGATAAACTTTCCTCCACTTATCCAGAATACCTAGACAAAGCCTTGGCTGATGAACTTATTCAGTTCAGACATTTTAGCAAAGACAAGACCTCACCTGCAGAGCTGCTGCAAATTATTGATCATAATGGACTTAAGACAACATTTCATAATGTTTTTGTTGCACTGAGACTATTTTTAACTCTTCCACTCACTAACTGTGAAGGAAAGAGGTCTTTTTCTACTCTAAAATGAGTGAAAAATTAACTTCGGACAACGACACAGAAACGCCTTTCCACACTTTCCCTGCTTGCCATTGAATGGTTAGGAGCTTAGATTTTGAAGATGTCATATGCCAGTTTGCATGGTCAAAATCTAGAAAGAAGGTATTGTAAGGTTTGAGTGTGTGTGCGTCATATCATTGTAAACGGTTTTGAAAATGTATTTGTTCTGTACATTAAATCAAGAAATGTAACAAACACCCTTTGCAGGTGTTGTTAACATTTGATGACGACAGTTGTCATTAAAAAAAAAAAAATGATAGCAAAGATTTCTATGATGTTTTCAAGCTCTTTTCATATTCTATGTTTACTTTGGTAGTTTCAGCACAGTGTCACGTATCATGCGAGGAAGGGGCGAACGAAGACGCAGGTCAAAGATAAAGACTTTGTTATATTCCACAGGGAATTCCAAAACAGGTAAATCCACAGGAGAAGGGTAAAAATACACATACATTAACGTATTGACGAGACCAGACACCAAACACTGACCAGAATGCAACTTATAAAGACAAGTGATAACGATAAACTTAATTAAGGAACAAGTGAAACAAGGTAAACTAATGATGACTAAACGAGGACAGGAACGATCAAATATGGGCACAAAAGGGAGAAACCAGACTAAATGGGTCCCCTGGTTTTTCAATGAAACTATACTTAAAACATGAAAATAGTGAAAATGAAATAAAAAAAAATATAAGATTGCTGTAATAAATTTAGACCTGCTCACATTAAATTGTATTTTATTTTCACACATTTTTACAGCGTTGCGCATTATAACCGATCACATAACTAGAATGGAGTGGCCAAACAGAGGCGTTCAGGATTGTTGTGGAAATGATCTAGCTAGTCAGGACTGTTTCCTGAACACAGTCACATCTCCGTCATTTGAACCACATTAGTTCAACAATGTAGGGCCGTTGTTAATGACGTCACCGAGTAATAATTTATGCTATTTAACTTATTAGAGATCTCTAAAATTCAGCTATATTAAACATGGCACCTAATTAACTACTTTTGATCCATGTCATTTCGCTTTATTTGATGTTTGATTAATTCTGGGTTTCCCGTAGGCATTTATGCGCACTATTCAAAAATGTCACCTGCAGAGGAAGCTTAAAAATACATAGATTAAAATGGATTTATATTTATATTTATATCGTGTGAAAGATATAGATTGTACTGCATGTTAGCTTGCTTATTGTGCCCAAGAGCATAATTTGTTGAGCCCATATGTCTTACTAACAAGGAACTATGCTTCTAATCACAGGTCGAGAGCTGTAGTTCCAACCACGTAAGTTTATGTCGCTGTTTGCGAATGTTTTTTTGAACTATGGTTTCAGGAAACACCGAATCTTTGAACTATGTAGGTAACGACGGAACTTGCAACCATAGTTGGATAATGATGCTTTTGGGATACGCACCCCAGAACAGTCATTCCTGAAATCTGGAGTTTTGTTCAGATTGAAGTCGTGAATTCCTTCATCATAAGCAACAACATACAGATATGTACGAACTATGTAAGTAAGACATTTATTTATCATACAGTGTATGGACCGCTTTATTGATTATAAGAGGAGTTATGAGTGCTTAAACACTAGCTAGACTGACTGTGCTCATTAAGAGTGTGTTCTTTCACTGCGCCATTCAGTCTAATAAAATGGATTCAGGATATGGGGCATTTCATATAGTTAATCAATATCACACTACATGTGATATTGATTTTATACAACAGTTCAATAAACTGGAAGTTAATATTAAGAGACCTATTTTTTGGACAACATATTGCCTATTTTTGCTCTATTTCGCCAACAAAAAACATTCCAAACACAGGCACAGTGCTGTTTTGCGTCTCTAAACAACTTTTAAATTCCTGAATTAATCAACCGTTTAAATGATTCGGTTCAATCGTAATGACTCGCTTATTAACAGTGACTTACTGACACCTACTGGTGGTTTTAATTCCACATTTAAAGTACCCTTTCATTTTTTAAAATAATTTCAAATATAACATCATTCAACGTTTTAGGATTAAAATATCAAAACATTATTCATGCATTTGTAATTGCTCCTACAGATCCATTCAGTTCAGTTGATCTTTACATATTATTAAGAGCAGAAATACAACAAAATTTTTGATGGTCCTAGTAATCAATGATGAGACCTGATAGGTACACACCCATATATCATTACTCTTTAATTGTATTCTGTAGATTTCGTGCTGCATATCAATGAAAAAAAATTAGAGCAGTTGTGTCAAAATGAGTGTGACTTTACAATATCAACAGCAACTCAACAATACAATATGTTTACTAAACCCTTAGTTGTTCAAATGTATACAAACTGTCTATATGCTTTGCATGTTGTTTTTTTGTTTGTTTGTTTTTTCATTTGATATTGAATTAACAGCTTTATGTCTAATTTATGACATTATTTTGTATTGGTATATTCACAATTGCACATCATGTTGTTGAAATGTTTATTTTAGTAAAACGTTCAACAAAATGACCAATAAACAGCACTGAGCAACATGAAAACATCTTGTAATTTTTTTCTTGTAATCAGTTTCAATCACTTACAAGAACTTCTTGGATTTTAATAACATATTACTAAAAGAAGTATGCACTGAAATTAACAATAAAACCTCAGCATACAAATATATGCATCACAGTGTATGAAGTTGGACAGTAGAGTTCAGTGTGTATGAACATGTTGCTCTTATTAACCTGGATATTAAAATTAAAAGTTTTAACAATTAATGGCATAATTAAAACATTTTTCCCTGAACATTTGCTTGACCAATTGTCGTCAAGCTAAGACTGCCAGCATTTACAAAACCAAACAACCAAAGTAACCAGAAATAAAAAGGAGGGCATTGATAACTATATGTTAAACTATGTCCATTATCCAGATGTTGCTCTCCAGAACAGTATTAAATTCTGCACGGAAGTCTGGAAAATTATAGTTCTCACACAGCTGAAGGAACATCCCACATGTACGACCAATAGGGCACCTTGTGACATCCGACATCTTTGCAAACTCAACAGAGATGCAGTCTGAGACAATCATGTGACATCCTGTGCAGAACCTCAGAAACATTACTAGTTTCTCATCACCCATTTCTCTGACGTATCTTGTGTGGACTGAAAAGTTAACAGGGGTTCCCCGCTTTTAAGAAATTTCAGTTCATAAAAAACAGGGATTCACTGGTTTAAGGAATATCTGATCGTAAAAACTGCTTCTTTGTATTTGTAAGGTATTGTTTTCGTTATTGTGTACTGATTCAAATCAGTAATCAGTATTAATTACTATTTTCTTAACATCTGGACTGCGGGAGACGGAGCAGGCGCGGGTGCAATCATCAAACATATTTCAAGGAAGCCGGCACCACGGTCCTGACCGCATCATTACTGTTTTTACTGGGTTTGCATTTATTCACATATGACTGGATGAGGTGGACTGTCATGATTTTGGCTAATGCAGGGCACTACTGAATGATGCGCATAAGAGGGGATTTAGAAGTGGATATATGCAAAGCCGACTGATAACGGCGTATACCTGCATCCCACTGCTGCCTAATACACCATTATTAAACGTTTGTTAGGCAGTTGATTCCCACTTTTCCGATGTGATGAGATGAGAAAAGGAAGAAAGGCAAGTTCTTCAAAAGTCAGGTTCGAACCCCAGTCGATCGTACCATGTGCCACATCTGTGTGCATTTCTTTACAAACTACGCTACTGCAGGCACTGCTTGACTTTCCGACCAGATGAAATGAACATGACACAAGTGTTTATTCTTGAAATTTTGACTTTTTTGCCATCTGTTTGCCACCAGAGGTCGCCTTCCGATTATACTGACACTCACACCATTGAGACATATATTGTTATACGTCACCTTGGACTACATTTCCCATGTTCTGCTGCACTGATTACGCACCTACATGTAGGCAATCACACACACTATAAATACAAGGCCCTAACCACCATTCTGGGCAGAGTATTGTTTAGGATTTATCACTCTCCTAGTGATAGCTACTTCACAGATCCTTTCCAAATGTCCTAATTCTGGTTTAGTCTTGTTCATAGTCTGAACAATACCCGAGTCCAGTAACCTGGCCTGTCTGTCTGCTGCCTGCCCTAGAATTATTGCCTGTCATGGATTAACACTTTGTCTTGCTATTTTGGACTATTTTTGCTCCTTGTCTGGACTATTGTATATCTGTTTGGATTACCCGTTTGCCTCGCAAAAATGGCCTGCCTGTCTCTGGATTACTCTTTAGTCCTGCTCTGTTTATTTCTGTTTACTGGTGTTAACCCAAGCCTGTTTGATTATGTCTTTGAATAAAGCTTCGATAACCTTATAATAATAATAGATAAGACCCTTTTTTCTCAGCTGGGATCGTTTACAACCGCATTTGGGATTGTTTAAAGGCGCATTTAAACTGCATTTAACTGTGGCACTGTTATGTCCATAAATGTCCTTGTGGGAGTGCTTGTGTTTCTTTTTTTTCCCTTTGTATCTCGTTAGTTCTTTCCTCTATCGACTTTTTAGGCTGCATCCCGTGACTGTTGATTGGCTCCGTAAGCTGTCAATCATCATTATCAGATGTGACGCGGACCTATCTGCTGCGAGTGAAGTTTCTACCGGCAGAGTTAAAAGGACGCTGGAAGGATTGGATGGAGGGCGCTGTTTCTTTTGCTCCCAGACTGTTGTGGTTTTTGCTTGTTTTTGTTTGTTTTGATTTATGGCAAAATTAATTTGTGTTTTGTTTGACATCTGTTAAACCTTACCACCTTTCAATTCATTGTTTTGCTTTGTTATTTCTTTGTTTTGGATGACGTTGCTCTGTGAGCTGTGTTGAGCTAATGCTCTGTGATGTTTACTCTTTACCCAAGAGGAAGGTGGATAGGGTAGATGTCGTACGACTTCCATTGTGCAACACTTAGGTAACGTTGTGTATAGAGACCCCAGGTAAGAGGTAAATGCCACTTTTTGTATGTTTTTATTTTGTTAGCTGAGAGTAGGGAAGCATACGGCACTTGGCACTGAAGATTTTTTTCTCTTTCCCCCCTTTAGCTAGGTTAGAGGTTGGAAATAAGGTAGCCTTTTTTTTGTTGTTTATTTCATTTCTTTGCCGTCACTAGCGTCCCCTTTTCTATTTATTTTGGTTTTGGTTTTCTTTGCCCAACATTGTAAAACTTTGTACATATTGGTTGTTTCCTTATTTATATACTTTTGTAAATATACTTTGTTCTCCTTTTCACTTTGTACATTAAAACCACTTTTGTTGGCAGTTCCTTTGTCTTTGAATTTTCTCTTGTCTCCTCCTTTCTGCAATGTTGCCATAATCTCAATGTTACTCCCTTTGACCCCTAGACCATCTTAAGGGACATAACAGGCACCTTAATGACAACCACAAATTGATAAGTTGGGGGTTTGCAGGTTATACAGCTATGCTTTTTAATATTTGTTTACTTTCTTCTTTACACCATTCCAACATCTTTGGCTATATTCATGGCGAGAACCAGTTAATCCATACATAAGTCTGTCTTGCACACAAGTTGATGAAGGAACAATTTAGAATCTTTAATTCACATAAACTGCATGTCTTTGGGCGGAGGAAGAACATGCAAACTCCACACAGAAAGGCCTCTAGTTCGTTTATTGTGAGGCAGCAGTGCTAACTGTCAAGGTTTGGCAAGAGAGGACCCAGATGCAGAATGACCAGGGAAACAATTTATTGACAGAACTGGAGACACAGAGGGATGAGGCAGTAAGACTTTCCACACAATAGGCCAGGTTTCACAACAGGGGTAACGGGCTGGTCGAGGATGGAGAACTCCAGACTCTGTGGCAAAGGGTACTAGGTAGGAGCCCAAGGAACCACAGGCTTGGTGCTGGGGTAGTAACTCTGGAAGCACCAGAATGACTGTCAGGCCAGAAGCAGCAGCGACCAGGGAGGGCTCAGGAAACAGGGCAGGAACCAACTTGACAAACACACTCAAAGACAAGACAACAAGAGAGACAAGAGATAACACAGACCAAAAGCAAACTTGCAAAAACTATGACTAGGGAGAAAAAGAAATGAAACTGAAAAGGCAGAACAAGAGTAAATTGAGTTCTAGAAATAATTACTTATTAAACTTACAAAAAAAACACAAAAGATAAGAATAGAAAAAGCTAGAAGCAAATGACTAGAACTACAAACAAAATAAATAAAAAAGCAAGACAACAGCCTTGCTGAAAACTAAATGAAAATAAAAATCAAAAGGTTAAAGACCTAAACCAAAAAGACTGGAACTAGACTATAGACAAAACACAAGAACAAAATAAAAAAACTAGAATCTAGCAAGACAGAAAGGGGACAGCAAAACAAGATAAAATATACTGACTAGAAAGCTTTAACTAGATTAAAGAGACTAGCAAGGAGAATGCACACAAGGCACATGCAAAACGAACCAGCAAAGACAAGAGGGAAAGAGCACAATATAAGGGGAACAGATCAGGTGAACACAATTAGACAAACAAGGACTAAACAAGGGGGCGTGGTGTCTGAAAACGAGGAGGCAGGACAAGGCCAACACAAACAAAAGGTGCGTTCGACTTCATGCGGCGCTGCGCAGGCCGATTGGCGGCTGACTTGAAGTAGTGCATGCCAGTTAGAAATTTTGTCCGACTTGAACCGGCGCCGACGCCACGTGACATTCACGTGTGGCATCAAAGTAACGCGAGAGCGTTTCGAGAACAGCCGGCTTGCTCAGCCAGCGCAGCATTTCAGGAGCTACTGCACCAGGGTGTGATGATGTCACAGCTTCTCATGATTGGCCACAATCACCACATGACGATGATCACGAGTGTTTCGTGCTTCAATCCATATAATTCCATAACAAATCAATTTGCATGCCATTTCGTAAATAGTTTATGATCTTTTGACTGCAGTACATTTTTTTTCCCTTAAATTCTTTATATTGGATTTGTGCATAAGTTTATTATTGTACTTATTATATACACATGTATTGTAATTCAAAAGTATTGTCATTCAGTGTTTTTTGTAGAACTGGGATAGATTCCAACAATTAATGTTTACACGACTGTTGAACATGCAATATAAAAACTTTTGTATTTGTATTTGTACTATAAACACAAAACAATTAGCTTACTCTCCAACAGCAATTACAGCTAATTATTTATTGTTTACAGAAGCCTAACATAACACCACTAAACAAAACATAATTTGATTAAGTATAAGCTTGATTTGTAAAACAGTATTTGTTCAGTTACTTTAAAATGAAATGATTGACACATGCACATATATTGTTTATAAACTTACCGTCATTGTTCATTCTGCTGCATTTCTTCCAACAAAAAAGGTATTTCTATAGCTTCCAGTTCATTTGCAATAAAGTAGGCAAACGCCACGTGATCTGCCATGTTTGAGGAAGCAACGAGATCCCCAACGTGTCCGACTTGACGGCTCCGTTTTCAGCTCCTCCCCGACTGCTTTCGGCTAATCTCGCAGATCGGTCTGCGCAGCGCAGCATGAGCTCGAACACACCTAAAGGCATAGCCATGTGTTCAGGCACAAGACGAACAGAGAGATATTAAACAAAGACAAGACTGACAAGGCTGTCAGGGCAGGACCCTGACACTAACCACTGAGCCACTGTCATCCTTGCTTTTTTATATACAAGTAATATGTAATAAAATAAGATTTACATTATAAAAAGTATTTAATCTTTCATTATGAAAATATTTACAATAGAACAATGTATTGTAATGTGTTTCATTGTCCTTAACGTTTCTTATATTATAACAGTGTTTCTCTGTTAAGTTTTAGATGGAGATTTGTCATTCATGGTGGTATAGATAGTCGTTTTATAGTCTTTCTTCATGCCTCAAATAACAACCACAGCAGCATTGTGTTGGATTGCTTTCTGAATGCTGTGGCCAAGTATAGAGTGCCTTCTAGGGTCAGAACAGATCATGGAGAAGAAAACAATGCTGTCTGTGTGATGATGAACATTTTCAGGGGCCTAGGAAGAGGCAGGAGCACTCATAACCAGCACATTGAGAAGCTCTGGGGTGACATGTGGCAGGAATTGACTAATGTTTATCATAACCTCTTCAAGTCAAGGTATACTGGACATAGACAATGAAATGCACCTATGGGCTCTTCACTATGTCTGCTTGCCAAGGATAAAACGAGACTTGACTGCGTTCACCCAGCAATGGAACAACCATGTGTTGAGAACAGAAAAACATCAAACACCAATGCAACTTTTTGTCAGAGGCTACTTGGAGCAACAAGGACAAAGAAGCACAGCAATGCAGATGAAACTGGTGCACCATCTGAACATGGACAGGCCACAATGGGAATGCATGGGGAAGCAATCGTTGACTGGCAGCCAGAGAGAGTAGCAGTACCACAAAATTAATACACTTTGGAGAATGTGACCTTTAAGCAACTTACTACACAATTTGATCCACTTGGTGGTGCACAAAGAGAACTTGGACTGGACATATTTTGTATTTTGTTTTGTTTACAGCTATCTTTTACTAACAGTATATGTTCTATTATACATTATTGCTTTCAGGTTTTATTGTATTTTTTTGTCACCAAAACCCAAATCCAACGTATTTAGAAAATACTTTTGGTATTGTTAACCTTTTTACATTTGTATAACCCCAATAAATGCTGATTACAGCTATGATTTAGCCATTATATTAATATGTAAATATGATGTTGTGACAGTCATTTTACTTTAAAGTGAAAGCGAATCAAAAACACTGTTGAGGTATTCTAAAATAAAGTGGCCCAGGTCCCACACCAAAAGTGACTAATTCTTTTTCTCATTAACTTATTTTTTGGCAATCAAATCCATTTAGATCTTGCCCCAAAAGATTTATCAGAACTGTAATGAAAATTCAACAGATTCAGATGCTTACAAAAACATTCGTAGAGTTTATTTAATATGAACAAATATAAATCTGCAATATAATGCCAGCATATCCATTTAATTAACAGGTGTACCAAAGTTTCCAGACACAGCCACCATGTCTTTGTTTGCTTATTGCTGTATTATTAAATATTTCATACTAATAATAAGTCTATGGGAGGGGCTGAAACCGCTCTCATACCAAAACATGTCACCTGAAAAAAAAAAAATCGAGAGAGATTGGAAGAAGTTCCTATTGATTGAAGATTAAGAGCGAACAGTGATTACACATGCACAGATAAACATTTGAGGACTTTATGTGTACAAGAATTGTCAGACTTAGACATTTCCAAGAGATCCTTTTATTGCAGTGAACATTAGTTGTTTGAATTCCTCCTCTTCAGATACACGTCTTGGCAGGTACAGAGTCAGGGCACAGCTTGATGCATAGGGAATTCTTCTGGGTGGCTCTTCTTGTTCATAAAATTAAATTCGGCAGTTTTACTGAAATCCCATTGGAGGGACAGAATCTGCAGCAGTGACAGAGAACTGCTTCAATGAGCCGCAGCGCGGCGTGTATAAACACAAGCATTGACTAGAGTGGCACTTCACAGCAGTAATGTTCCGCAGACGTGTGCAGTACAGAGGCTCGAAACCCATGCCGAAGGTGCAATCTACTACGGTTGCCGTCTGAGCCGTGACACACCGGAGACGTGTGCAGTGTGTGGTAAGAGATTTATTCATCATACAGTGTAGATAGCTTCACTTATAATGTGAGTGCATTTTAAAATGCATAAACTTGCACTAGAATAGGCTGATCAATGATGATGTTCTTTGATAATGTTAGGCTGCTTTTAGCCTTATGCTGAAGCTGGTTTCAGGCAATGAAATTAAGTATGTAAATAATTAACAAAGGTCTAACCTCCACAATACTGACATCTTTGAACTGTTCCACCATATCATTAATGATGTTGACACGATATAGTCTCAGCACCTTCGGAGCAGAACCTTGATGTGTTACCAAACGTGCTGCCTCTCTTGTCTGAGATGGCATCTCTTCTTAACGTGTTACCAAATGTTCAACCTCACTTGACCGGGATGGAATTTCTTCTTGATGTGTTACCAAATGTGCTGCCTCTCTTGAGGTGCATGTATGGAAACAGCAGTGTAGTCAGGATCCTCCACTGGACCAAACTATTTCATTATCAGATGACAAATGGCTCTCGCCTGTTATGAGCAGTCATCATGTTGTTCTGATGGTGTGTCTAAAGTTTGAAGATCCTCAGAAGAAGCTTCAGATTCTTCAAGTTCAAGTGTTACCAAGTAGTTTAACGGATTCATACAACCCTCCAACGGTGATATCATGTGGCATTTCACACTCTTGAAAATCATATTTTGAAAGAGAAACTGACTTCAGGACCTTTTTATGACTGACCCCGAGGATAAAAAAAGCTTCTTTCCCAGCTTGATGAGGTCATCATAACCGGCAGTTTTCAGAACAGACAGTTTTCTTGTCCCATGACCACCTTTTGTTCGAACTTGTTTTCCATTGTGTATCCATCCAATTTCAATCCGTATGTCTCTTTGAGAGCATTTTTGTTTCCAATCAACTTTCTTGTGCTTCCACATTCCTTATTTTCACCAGAGTCCTCTAAAAAGGCATGTCCAAGTTTCATTTTCTTCCTTAGTTTTTCTAGAAGAGTTAGTTTTCTACATGGTTGCCGTTGTCACAGTAACACCTTAACGCAACCCTGTCACCAAGGGCTGGCAGGAATCTCTCCAATGTGTTGCTATCCATTGTTATTACTGTTGAGTAGGGATGGGACAATACATCAATTCGCAGATCAATTCTGAGATCTTCCGAATACATCGCCATTCTCCTTGGAATCGATTCTGAGCTTAGATTTTAATATGACGCTCTAATCTAGTTTTTATCCACACAGTAAAATGCTCATGAAGAAGAGTGCTGAAGAGAACTTGTGCGTTCGGCTGAGTCATTAATTTCACCTCTAGAGATGGACTAGGTATGATAATGTTCTTTAAGTTACATTTGATTAGATCCCTCTTCTAATTAGGGATGTAATGATGCACCCAGAACTGGTTGAAAATCAATGAAAATATGTGCTAAATGCTAAATGCACATACTAAATAAATTATGACACATTTGGGGATGGGGGTTATATGAATGTATAGCAGAGGGGAACTAACTGTGCTCAGAAATTTGTTATGGTATTTTTCTTTGATCTTACTTGTGTACAATGCATTTTATAGTCATGTTTGTAAGCGAGCAGTGCTGCTTTGTTCACAGCGGTAACCAGAATGCGTTCTCTAACACCAGTTTCACACTGCACACGTAAGTAGGACGTAAGCAACACGTAAGCAGAGCAGAAGCAGCGCGCAACCATTTTGCTTTCACACCGGCAGCGTTTGCAGCACGCACCTGAACCGAACTGAAAATTACTTACCATTTACACCAAGAGATACTGCAACTTAATCCCATGCTTTTTCTTTCCCCTACAAGTCTTTATACAGCAAATGTTGAGGATCATAAATGACTGTATGTTTCTCAACTACTACAATGAGATGAGTGTCATCCATGATGGTCTTCTTGGCAGCTGCACTCTGAAAACTAGCTGCCTGTGACACGTGCATTTGTTTACAAGTGTCATCATGATGTCAGCATGACACCTGTTCTTATGACAACATGTAGTTGTAATAATAAATATAGGCTATATATATAGGCTAATATAATAATTACAATTAATCAGTAACGTCAGAAAAAAAACAGTATAAATTAAACTTGTTTTGGAAGTTCGGGAAAAAAATAGTTTTTATCTTGTTCATTACATAATCCTGTGTTTACAATACGGTAGATATCATCAATGTACTTTTTGGGGTAAAACCGTTACTTTTTCCTGTGTATTTTGGCCATAATCAATACATTGCCACTGAAAGCGAGCGTAAGCGGCGCAGCAAAAATAGACTCGGGGCCAAAACAATCGCTGCACTAACGCTTCTGGTCTGCTCCTGCTACACGCTGCCGCGCCGCCACTGCGGGCGGTGTGAATGCTCTCATCCGTTAACATGGGCGCCGAAAAAATATGCGCTGCTTACGTCCTGCTTACGCGTGCAGTGTGAAACCGGCGTAAGCCAGTATTTATTTATTTGATTTAAGATTTGTTTTAAAATTCCAATTTAGTTTTATTAGAAAAATATTTTAATTTCACAAAGATACTTATATCTATATATTGTTAAAGAATTAATAAAAAGACACTTATAATTTGTCTCTCTCTCTCCTTTGGCTTGCTCCCTTTATCAGGGGTCGCCACAGCAGAGTGATCCGTACAGCTGATTTGGCACATATTTTGCGCCGGATGCCCTTCCTGCCGCAACCCAGCCCTGAGAGTGCACTAAGTGCATCCCCAGTGCTGGAACACACTCACTCACTCATTCACATACTACGGTCAATTTAGATTGTCCAATTCACCTATACTGTGAATTCACAATACTTTGGATTGTGGGAGAAACCATGGGGAAGACTGCTGATCTGACAGTTGTCCAGAAGACAATCATTGACTCCCTTCACAAGGTGGGTAAGCCACAAACATTCATTGCCAAAGAAGCTGGCTGTTCACAGAGTGCTGTATCCAAGCATGTTAACAGAAAGTTGAGTGGAAGGAAAAAGTGTGGAAGAAAATGATGCACAACCAACCGGGAGAACAACAGCACTGAGAGGCTTGTCAAGCAAAATTGATTCAAGAATTTGGGTGAACTTCACAAGGAGTGGACTGAGGCTGGGGTCAAGGCATCAAGAGCCACCACACACAGACATGTCAAGGAATTTGGCTACAGTTGTTGTATTCCTCTTGTTAAGACACTCCTGAACCACAGACAATGTCAGAGACATCTTACCTGGGCTAAGGAGAAGAAGAAATGGACTGTTGCACAGTGGTCCAAAGTCCTCTTTTCAGATGAGAGCAAGTTTTGTATTTCATTTGGAAACCAAGGTCCTAGTCTGGAGGAAGGGTGGAGAAGCTCATAGCCCAAGTTGCTTGAAGTCCAGTGTAAAGTTTCCACAGTCTGTGATGATTTGGGTTCCAATGTCATCTGCTGGTGTTAGTTTACTGTCTTTTTTGAAAACCAGTCACTGCACCCGTTTACCAAGAAATTTTAGAGCACTTCATGCTTCCTACTGCTGACCAGCTTTTTGAAGATGCTGATTTCATTTTCCAGCAGGATTTGGCATCTGCCCACACTGCCAAAAGTTGGTTAAATGACCATGGTGTTGGTGTGCTTGACTGGCCAGCAAACTCACCAGTCAAACTCACTCCATGTCAAGAGGAAAATGAGAAACTCAGTCCCAGGTACGTGGGTCCTTTCAAACAATAGACCAAAAAATGCAGATAAGCTGAAGGCTTAGGCTTAGGCATCAGGGCTAATTGTCCGACTACGACGTCCTCCTTCCTCAGTGAGTAATAACCCACCTCTTTTTAACCGATGTGAGATACCAGTAGCTTTAGGATTTGGTGATGTCACGATTAAAACCACAGCCTTGATCGATTCCGGCACCGCCGGGAATTTTATGGACTTACTTTTTTTTATTACTTTTTCACGGCTAACCAACTGCCCATCCTCTCTTGTTCCCCACATGTGACAGTGGCCGCCCTCGACAGGCGACCGCTAGGATTGGGAAGGATCCTCCACACTACTGATGATCTCACCCTCCAGATCGTCAGAGCGGTACTACAACGTCTCATTGAACACCAACTCTATGCTAAGGAGGAGAAATGTGAGTTTCATCTGGACAAGATCTCCTTTCTGGGATATATCATCAGCTCAGCAGGAGTCACCATGGACGAGAAGAAGGTCCACGCCGTCCTTAATTGGCCACGTCCCACTATGCTCAAAGAGCTCCAGCGCTTCCTCGGCTTTTCTAATTTCTACCGCCGCTTCATTCGTCACTTCAGCACGGTAGCAGCTCCCCTCACGGCCATGATCAAGAAGGGTGCCTCCCGCCTCACCTGGTCTTAACCAGCCATTCAGGCCTTCAACGATCTGTGACAACGTTTCACATCTGCACCTATCCTCCATCACCCGGATCCCGAAAGACCTTTCATCGTAGAGGTGGATGCTTCCAGTACCGGTGTTGGCGCGGTGCTTTCGCAGCGGCAGGGTGAGCCCTCCAAAATGTTCCCATGTGCATATTTCTCCCATAAACTGAGCCCAGCCGAGAGAAACTACGATGTGGGGAACCGTGAGTTACTGGCCATTAAGCTAGCTCTCGAGGAGTGGCGGCATTGACTCGAGGGCGGCAAACATCCATTCACCGTCTTAACAGACCACAAGAATCTAGAATACCTCCGCTCAGCCAAAATGCTTAATCACCGCCAGGCCAAATGGGCTCTATTCTTCACCCGTTTCCACTTTCAAGTAACATATCATCCAGGATCCCAGAATACCAAGGCAGATGCGCTCTCTCGTACGTATGAACCCGACATACCCAGCAGCTCCCCTGAAGCCATAATACCCACTTCCATGATCGTTGCACCGGTAACCTGAGATTTCTGAGGCACAAACCCAGGACCCCACTCCAGCCAATTGTCCTGAACATCGCACCTATGTTCCCCTCAACCTACGATCTCGAGTGCTGGCCGAGGTCCATTCCATCCCCAGCTTAGGACATCCTGGTATTGAGGCTACCCTTCATCTGATCAGCAATCGGTTCTGGTGGCCCACATTACGCCTGGATACCATCAACTTCATCAAAAACTGCACCATTTGCAACACCTCCAAGGTCCCTTGTCATCTACCGGCCGGGCTCCTCCAACCCCTGCCCTTGCCTCAACGTCCTTGGTCACATATTGCCATGGACTTCGTCACGGATCTTCCCTCCTCCAACGGATACACCACCATTCTCTGTGGTGGATCGGTTCTCCAAGGGCTGCCGCTTTATCCCTCTGCCCAAGCTCCCCACTGCCATGGAGACGGCGGAACTGTTATGCAATTGGGTCTTCAGGTTCTACGGCCTACCTGAGGACATCTTATCGGACCGTGGACCCCAGTTTACCTCACGATTATGGTCGAGCTTCTTCCGCCTCCTGGGGGTCAACGTAAGTCTTACCTCAGGGTACCACCCTCAGTCTAACGGACAGGTCGAACGTCTAAACCAGGAGTTGACCCGCTTCCTCCGTTCGTACTGCCAGAACCACCAGGAGGACTGGAGCCTTTATCTCTTCTGGGCAGAGTATGCACAGAACTCATTACGCAAACCCGCCACGAACCTCAACCCGTTTCAATGCACCTTAGGTTCCAGCCACCCTTGTTCCCCTGGTCTGGGGAACCCTCAGAACTCCCGGCCTTCAAGTCCTGGTTCCAGCACAGTGAGGAGGTCTGGGATCAGGCCCACGTCCATCTACAGAGGGCCGTACATCACACCCAGACCCAGGCCAATCGAAGACGCCGACCCAATCCACCCTACAAACCCGGCCAGTGGGTCTGGCTCTCGACCCGGGACCTTCGTCTGCGCCTACCTAGCAAGAAACTCAGTCCCAGGTACGTGGGTCCTTTCAAAATAATCAAACAAATCACACCAGTATCTTTTCGTCTAGAACTCCCTCCGCAATATCGTATCTCACCCACATTTCATATGTCTCTGTTCAAGCCCGCTGGCAATCCAGAAGGAGCGGTGGACCTAGATGAGACCGCCCGCCGTCACTTCCCCCTTTCGGCCATTTATAGACCGCCATTTCGACGGGTTCCCCGCAAAGTTTTGTTAGTATGACTTTCAATCCTGAGCGTTTTTCTTTGTATTGCCTTCCCGTTGCCGATTGGACTGTTTATTCCTCGTGTTTTGATTCTCTGCTGCCTGCCTTGATACCTTTTGCATGGACTAACATTTATTCTCTGGATTATCTGCTCTGTACCTGTTTGCCGTTGTTGACCCTCGCCTGCTTGACTACTCTCTAATAAATCATGTCGCACGTGGATCCCACGTCTCCGGATCAGTCACTGTTTACACGAAGAAGATTTATACTGTTCACAGTAGTGAGCATCTCATAATTCAAACCACATCAGAACAAGGTTTTGCATTTGACAATGTTCAGAAATACAATGCTGATTTCCAAGAATTTGTAGATGTTGAAAGAAATGTAGAAATCAAGAACTTTGACAGATTTCAGATCTACATGTCAGCCACAGAAACCCTACACAACACGCATTCTCAAGAGACCCATCAAATCCAGGTATGTTATTTTTGTACTGTATATGCATCCTAGTCTGTTCTAGTGATATGTTAGGGCTGAACAATATTACCTGAAATCCACATCACTGTATATTGTCACATGTGCCAAGTAACTAATTAAATGTTAATTCATTTTTAAACTCCATCTCACAGATAACAGATTCTCTGCCTTTCAAATGTGATTGGTTGCTCTACACTTTGATAGCACTTTAGATGCACTTTAACCTCCTGGGGTCGACGGTGGCGCCGGCGGCCCAAATTGCATATTTTCATGACATGAGCAAAAACAACCTAAAATGCTCACTCATTTTTGATCGTACATATAAGAGTAATACATCATTTAAATCTGTAGAGGATCTACTTTTATTTGAGCACACTCACAATATCAACAAAACATTATGCTTTTGCAAAACAAAGAAAATAAAAAGGGTGCGCATTCAGCAGTCTCCTTCTCCACACGCAAGTTTTTGAAATGCGTCAGTAAAATGAACTAAAACTCAGCGAATACGTGACGCACACACATGAGAGAGATATCTATAGAAAGCCTGATATTTGTACTTTTAGATGAAGCCCTTCTTGCCGAAAACAAATATTCTCTGATGAAGTAATTCGCATGAAACCAACTCCATGTTCAATCTCTCCCGTCTGCTTCATTATTTTTAATTAGATCACGCCCACGAGATGCTTTCGTTTTCATAGTGTAATGGCCACGTGAGGGCGCGCGCCAAACGTAACCGCCCACATCACCGTAAACAAAGCGCCGAGACTTTTTCTTTTCCAAGTTCATCTGGGCTACTTGTCCTTTCTGTAAGAAGATGCGATGTGAGGAATAAGAATTCGGAGGAAGAACACGATGTGACACACGGCGCGATTCATCGGAGGAGATATTTACATGAGTAAGTCTTTCTTTTATTAGCCTGCTTTCGTTAGTTGTTACTGTTGTAACAGAGTCACGGAAGAATCCGGAGGCGTTGGATCCATTTGCAACAGCTTTATTAAATACTCAGACGTAAACAACAAGCTCGGGTCAACAACAGCGGACAGGTGTGGTGAAGTTAAATCCAATCGGGTAGTCAAAGTCCATGCAATAGGTCGGGGCCGGCGGCGATCAAAGGGAATAATCCAAGGGGAGCGCGAGGGTCGGTAAAAGGCAGGCAGCAAGTGTTCACACACGATAAACAGTCCGGTTGGCAACGAGTAGGCAGTCCGAGAAAAGAACGCTTAGGATTGAGAGCATGACTAACAAAACTTCGCGAAGCGCCAGCCCGCGCAACGCTGTAAAATGGCCGACAAAGAGGAAGTGAACCGGGAGACCCGGAACCGGAAGTGGCAGTCCCAGGCACGGAATTATGGGAAAGGTAGTCTTTAGAACTCCGGTGAGGGTTCCCGCTGGTGGGGGATAGAGGGAGCCACAGAGACCGTCCGTGTGACAGAGCCCCCCCCCTGCGAGTGCCTCCTGGCACGAGGAGGTAACCGGCGCCGAGGTCTTCCCCTACGGCGGGGACCTGGTCGATCTGGGTGCGTTGTGTGGTAGTCGGTGAGTAGAGAGGGGTCGAGGATGTCCTCAGCCGGCACCCATGACCTCTCCTCAGGGCCGTAGTCCTCCCAGTCGACCAGGTACTGCAAACGACCTCTCCGGCGCCGGGAGTCCAGTATCGTGTTGACTCGGTAGACCTCCTCTCCATCGATGATCAGGGGGGTAGGTCCCTGCGGAACGGTCCCCTCTAGGTCCTCCACTCCTCCCGGACGACCAGCGGGCTTCAACAAAGAGACATGGAAAGTGGGTGAGATTCGGTATTCTGGTGGGAGTTCTAATCTGAATGATACAGGTGTAATCTGACGACTGATTCTAAACGGACCCACGTACCTGGGACTGAGCTTTTTACAGGGAAGACGGAGGCGTAGATCACGGGTCGATAGCCAGACCCACTGTCCAGGTTCATAGGGAGGACCCGCCTGGCGTCTGCGATCTGCCTGGGTCTTCGTTCGACGGATTGCCCGCTGTAGGTGGACATGGGCTCGATTCCAGGTCTCCTCGCTCTGCTGAAACCAGGAGTTGACCGCCGGCAATTCTGAAGGTTCGCCGGACCAGGGGAACAAGGGAGGTTGAAATCCTAGAATACACTGAAATGGGGTTAGGTTAGTGGATGGCTTACGGATGGAGTTCTGGGCGTATTCGGCCCAGAGGATGAAGCGGCTCCAGTCCTCCTGGTGGTCCTGGCAGTAGGAGCGTAGAAACTGGGTCAACTCCTGGTTCAGTCTCTCGGCCTGTCCATTGGCCTGGGGGTGGTAGCCGGAGGTGAGGCTGATATTGACCCCCAGCAAACGGAAGAAACTGGACCACAAGCGGGAGGTGAACTGGGGGCCTCGGTCGGATATAATGTCTTCAGGCAAACCGTAGAAACGGAAGACCGAATTACATAGTGCCTCAGCCGTTTCCATAGCGGTGGGAAGCTTGGGAAGTGGGATGAGGCGACACCCCTTGGAGAATCGGTCGATCACGGTGAGGATGGTGGTATGGCCGAGAGAGCTGGGTAGATCTGTGATAAAGTCTACGGCGATGTGGGACCAAGGGCGCCGGGGTGCTGGCAGGGGCTGCAGTAGGCCGGCGGGTAGCTGACGAGGGGTCTTGGAGGTGTTACACACTGGGCAGTTCTTAATGAAGGAGATCACATCAGTGCGCAAAGAAGACCACCAGAACCTGTTGTGCAGCAGCTGTATGGTAGCCTCGATCCCCGGGTGGCCGGAGCTGGGGGTCGAGTGAACTTCGGAAAGCACCCGGGTTCGCAGATTGAGGGGAACATAGGTCAGGTTTTCGGGACAGTCATTGGGGGGCGGATCCTGGGTGTGTCCCTCTGCGATCTCCGTCATGATGTCCCAGGCCACAGGGGCTACAATGACGGACGGGGGGCAGGATGGACTCAGGCGGTGTCAGGGCGTGGTCGGGCTCGTGAATTCGTGAGAGGGCATCGGCCTTGGTATTCTGTGATCCTGGTCGATAGGTAATTTCAAAGTGGAAACGAGTGAAAAAGAGCGACCACCTGGCCTGTCGATGATTCAAGACCTTGGCTGACCGAAGATACTCCAGATTCCGGTGGTCCGTGAGAATGGTGAAAGGATGGCAAGCGCCCTCCAGCCAATGCCGCCACTCCTCGAGTGCAAGTTTGATAGCCAACAGCTCCCTGTTGCCCACGTCGTAATTCCTCTCTGCTGGGCTTAGCTTGTGAGAGTAGAAGGCGCAGGGAACAGTCTTGGGGGGAAGTCCCTGTCTCTGTGACAGTACAGCTCCGACGCCGGTACTGGAAGCGTCGACCTCCACGAGGAGGGGTCGGCTTGGGTCAGGATGATGGAGTATAGGAGCCGTGGTGAACCTCCGACGGAGCTCCTCGAAGGCCTGGATAGCGACTGGAGACCAGGAGAGATGAGTGTCACCCTTCTTGATCATTGAAGTGAGTGGAGAGGCTACTGAGCTGAAGCTCCGGATGAAGCGACGGTAGAAGTTCAAAAACCCCAGGAAACGCTGTAGTTCCTTAAGGGTCTTGGGACGAGGCCAGTCCCGAACGGCAGTGACTTTGGACTCATCCATAGCGACCCCCTCTGGGCTGATGATGTATCCCAGGAAGGAGATGCTCTGTTGATGAAACTCGCACTTCTCCTGCTTGGCGTACAACTGGTGCTGGACGAGTCGCTGAAGCACTGCCCTGACGTGCTGGACGTGTTCAGAGTAGGAGTCCGAGTAAATCAAGATGTCATCTATGTAGACGATTACCCATCGATTTAACATGTCCCGGAACACCTCGTTAATGAAGGCCTGAAAGTACGAAGGACTATTGGCCAGTCCGAAGGGCATCACCCGGTACTCGTAGTGCCCCGAGGTAGTCGAGAAGGCTGTCTTCCATTCGTCTCCCTCCCTGATCCTGATGAGATTGTAGGCCGAGCGTAGATCCAGCTTGGTGTAAATCTTGGCTGTTCTTAACTGCTCCAAGGCCGATGGCACCAGCGGGAGAGGATAACGGTACTTGACTGTGATGGCGTTGAGTGCTCGGTAGTCAATGCATGGGCGGAGGCCGCCGTCCTTCTTCTTTACAAAGAAAAACCCGGCCGAGGCTGGTGAGGTGGAGGGTCGGATGAAGCCCTTAGCGAGCTCTTCTTGTATGTACTGGTTCATGGCCTCGGACTCAGGCTGCGAGAGCGGGAAGACACGTCCTCTGGGTGGTGAAGCTCCCGGGACTAGATCTATGGCGCAATCCCCAGCGCGGTGAGGAGGTAGATGGGTGGCCTTGATGGTGCTGAAGGCCTCGAGAAGGTCCTGATATTCCTCGGGAATGATGCTCCTGGGGCTATGGGGCTCGGGTGAAGCAATGAGTTGTACGGCAGGCTGGCTGGAGTGGGACTGGCAGCGGGAGGACCAGTGTGTAATTGTTGCTTCTGACCAGGAGATGGTGGGTTCATGTTGGTGCAGCCAGGGGTAACCGAGGATGAGAGGTGTTCGGGGTGAGGTGATGATGAAGAACCGGATGGTCTCCTTGTGCTGAGGTTCGGTGTGGAGAGTGAGGTCCCCTGTCGTGTGCTCTATCCGTCCTGACCCTAATGGTCGCCCGTCGAGGGCGGCCACTGCCACCGGGGAGACACAGGAGAGAATGGGCAGATGATTAGTCCTAACGAAATCTGCGTCAATGAAATTACCGGCAGCGCCGGAATCAATCAAAGCGGTGGTATGAATAGATAAGTCCTCATAGCACAGAGTCACGGGAATCTCACAACGATTGAGGTGTAATCTGGTTGAACTCACCGAGGCAGGTGGACGAGGAGGTCGAGTGGGACAGGTGACCCGGATGTGTCCTGCCTGTCCACAGTACAGGCAGAGGTTGTTCCTGAGACGCCGCTCCCTCTCCTCCGCAGACAGTTTGGTCACACCCAGCTGCATGGGTTCTGGTGATGCCATGGGGACTGAGGGGGAAGGCTGAACGCTCGGCTTGGCTTGCGGGCACGCATGACGTTGTCTACGCGGATGGACAGCTCTATATACTGGCTGAGAGACAGGTTCTCATCCCGACAGGCCAGCTCCACCTGTAAGTCCGGCTGTAATCCCTTACGGTAGTGAAGCTTGAGGGGTCCATCGTTCCAACCGCTCTGCGCTGCCAGCGTACGAAAGTCCAGTGCATACTCCGCCGCGGTGCGACGTCCTTG
Source organism: Labeo catla (assembly GCA_012976165.1). NCBI lineage: Eukaryota > Metazoa > Chordata > Actinopteri > Cypriniformes > Cyprinidae > Labeo > Labeo catla. The sequence goes on from VONZ01001876.1 coordinate 66,982, forward strand.
CCTCAGAGCCATAATCTGTTCCCCAGCCTCGCTGCTCTTTGGGCTGGGCTGAAAGACCTCCTTGAAACTCCGAAGGAAGGCGGCGAAAGAGGGGAAGGTAGGCTGCCCGAGGTCCCATACTGCGGTGGCCCACTCCAACGCCTTCCCAGTAAGCAAAGAGCAAACAAACGCAATCCGCCCCTCGTCAGTGGGGTAAAGATGTGGCTGTTGGTTGACAAACAAAGTACACTGCAGAAGGAACCCCTTGCACTTGCCTGGTGTACCGTCGAACTTTTCGGGGAAAGCCAGTCGGGGACTCGCGGTGACTGGAGGTGCGGCGGGGGTCGGGCTGGCAGTAGGAGGAGGTGCTGCCGGCGGTGTAGCGATCTGCAATCCCTGTACAGCCCGCACTAGCTGCTCGGTTAGGGCGGTCAGATGCTCCAGTTGCTGTTGATGGCGTGTCAACATTGTGGCCTGGGCGGAGACTTCGGAAGCGATCTGACCTGCTGTCGCTGGATCCGTCGGTGGCGAAGTTTTCTGTAACGGAGTCACGGAAGAATCCGGAGGCGTTGGATCCATTTGCAACAGCTTTATTAAATACTCAGACGTAAACAACAAGCTCGGGTCAACAACAGCGGACAGGTGTGGTGAAGGTAAATCCAATCGGGTAGTCAAAGTCCATTTAATAGGTCGGGGCCGGCGGCGATCAAAGGGAATAATCCAAGGGGAGCGCGAGGGTCGGTAAAAGGCAGGCAGCAAGTGTTCACACACGATAAACAGTCCGGTTGGCAACGAGTAGGCAGTCCGAGAAAAGAACGCTTAGGATTGAGAGCATGACTAACAAAACTTCGCGAAGCGCCAGCCCGCGCAACGCTGTAAAATGGCCGACAAAGAGGAAGTGAACCGGGAGACCCGGAACCGGAAGTGGCAGTCCCAGGCACGGAATTATGGGAAGGGTAGTCTTTAGAACTCCGGTGAGGGTTCCCGCTGGTGGGGGATAGAGGGAGCCACAGAGACCGTCCGTGTGACAACTGTGTTACTGTGACAGAACTTGTACACATTTTACTAGTCAAGACTTTTTTCAAACTATAATTCATGACTACAGCAAGTGAAACATTATGAAGTACGTTTCATTTCAATGCATCAAAATGTGTCACGACGCCAAGATGTTTTTTTAACGTTCTATACAATAGAAAAGGATGCGATATAAAGATAATAGTGTTTACACTTACGCTTAACAATAATAATATAGTTTCCCAAATATAAAACGTTTTTGTATTGTATAATACATACAAAGCATGCTTATGTTTAACATACATTGAGTGTATGTTTAGACCATGTTTATCAATACTCTGAACTCGAATAGATGTTTAATGTGAAAAACAATAATTATTACTTATATATAGATATAAAAAGTCCTTTTTACGTTAGTACAAATGCGCGAGTCTATGGCTACAAACTCATACACTAATATATATATATATATATGTAACGGAGTTAAAATAATGCTAGTTAAATTCAGACATAAATTGGGAAACACGCCATTGGTTGTTGCACTGCGCTCAATCACGTTCGTTATATCAGGGGGCGGTGCTATGTATTAGCCAGCAGTTTCACGAAGCTTCGCTGCTGGTAAGCTGCTTTGATGATCGCTCCGTCTTATTAACAGAGTTTTGATTGTTTTCGAGCACAAAGCTCAACTTTAATACTTCAGAAAAGATTATTCAGCTCCTAGTTGTTATTTGTGATGATAAAACAAAGTGTATGTGTGTATCAGCTTTCTTGTAAACTCTGAACCTCTGTATATTTCATTTTAAGACTGACATGCGTCATCATTGAGCTGCCAATTAACCAACCTTTGGTCCTGTATGTTTCAGGTATGTGTTTTATTCGGTTTTTGTCATGTTCTGTGTGTAAATCGTTAGCCGCTAGCATTAGCACACGTGCTGCATACCCGCACGTGCTGAACTGTTGCATCATTTGAGTTGCGTTTTCTGTTCTTTCTTTTTGTTATACAAAAATATTGGTCACTTGAGTTTACGGTTTCACTGCATTCATGTGATTCTAAAAGAGTACAGTTTTGTATTTTATTTTTATGTATGTTTTATTCAGATTTATGTCCACTGTATGTTCACATTCGCTCAGAGAAAATGTAATTAGCAGCAGTTTCACGAAGCTTCGCTGCTGACTGACATGCGTCATCATTGAGCTGCCAATTAACCAACCTTTGGTCCTGTATGTTTCAGTTTGTCTCAGTGTCTGGATAGGAAAATTAAAAGAAGCCTTGAGTGACCACCAACCTGATTTGCAGTGTCCATCATTCCACCATCACCTACACCGTCACATTGGTGCCGTGACTCGTTGTTTCTTCAATCAAGATGGTGTCTGAAGCGGCCGAGGGTTCATCTTAAAGTTTTCGCTGGAGTCAGGTGGACACATTTTTGCTCAGAAACTGTGCTCATTTATTTTAGAAACAAGATAAGAGACTTCACTTGCTCAGTTACTGCATTTGGAAATTTGAAAATTAGAGACTTTTGCGAAGGACACTTTTCTTTTAGTCAGCAGCACTTACTACATTTTCATTTCTTTTAATCATTGGTTATGTGTATGGATATTTGAGTATTGACATTTACAATGAGTGGTTCTGATGACTATCGCACTCCTGTTTGTGGAAGTAAAGGTAGAGGATGGGGTTTATTGAAAGTGCCGAAGTCTTTACAGTTCAGTGAGCCCAATGTACAAAATGATGCACATGTAATCACAGATAGTGATGCTCCTAATTCAGAGCCTACTGGTCATGAATATGACGCTTCAGTAGAGCAACACGGCGTGTTTTCGTCTACCCCAATTCCTAACACACAACCCCCAGATGTAGTCACAGCAATGTCTGACATAATCAGTCAAGTCGGTCAGCAGATTGCTGATAGCATAGTCACTAGACTGAACCAAACACATTCAGTAGACACGCAGTCAGTGACTGATTCCTCAAAAAATGTGATGACAGACAGTACAGCTTCACAAATGCTGGACTTAATACAAAGCCAGTTGTCGTTTTCCAGATATGTGAAAGAACCTCCTAGCTTCAGAGGGGAAGTTTCTGACACTGTTGACTTAAATGAGTGGATAGATATCATGAGAGACTACATAAAACGGAATAATCTAAGAAAAGAAAATCAAGCAGAGGAGATTATGGTCCATCTAAGAGGCAAAGCAAGAGATGTGGTCAAGTTTGGTATAAGGAACAGTGACATTGACATTGTGCATAACCCCGATGCAATCTTTAGTATTCTCAGGAAACATTTTGAAGCTGCTCCTTGCTCTCCTCTCCCACTGGCTGATTTTTATACCACATTGCCCAGACCAGACGAGGATGCTTACGAGTACTGGCTCAGGTTAAACCGTGCAGTTGACGTTGCTGCTGAGCGCTTGAAGGAACAGGGTAAAGTACTGGACTATCCAGGAACCGAGGTAACCCGCATGTTCATCAGACACTGCCCTTGTAAAGAGCTTGCCATCACTTTTCGATCCAAGACAATTGATGCATGGTCTGTGCGGGAAGTTCACAATATTTTGAATGAATATCACTCTGAGACTAGTCTGTCTTCTGCAGCAAGAAATGCAGTACCCGCTAAAATTCCTGTGAACAGAACTGAAGTGGAACTGTCAACAGCAGCACTTTCACCTACCTCCGATGTCCAGCAGTCTAAGTCTGTTGAAGCTTCTGCGTTAGAGCGAGTCATGAACCTGTTGGAAAAAGTCCTGTTAAAGGAGTCCACCAACAAAGAGCCAAGTCGACGCTCAAAGCCCAGTGTGAGTCTTCCTCGGATAAAAGGCCTCAATGACCTACCATGCACTGTGTGTTCAAGCCCTGATCACTCTGGTTTAACACATTGTCGTGACAAAAAGTTGTGTTTCCAGTGTCACTCTCCTGACCACTCCCGCCTTGGTTGTCCTGAGAGAGTGAAATCTCCATCTTCTCACGGGCTGGGAAACTAGTAGATCTACACTCAGGGGAGGACGATTGTAGATCTTAAGAATATTCCTCCCAACCAGTGTTGCATGAGTGACCCTACCTCAGTTTATAGTCTTTCTAATTCTGTTGAGCCTGCAGGGACAACTGTCATTTTTCAGAACACACACAGAGTACAGAGAATTGATAGTCTGTTTTACACGCCAGCAATGGTATGGAGTGAACTTCAACTGAAAGCCATGATTGACAGTGGCTCCATGGCGTGTACGTTAAGTGAAGCTGCTGAACGTCGCTTGTTGCAGCACAAGCCTGATTTACTAAAGCTCCCTGCCAACAATGTCATTATAATTGGTTGTGGAGGACAACGTGTCACCCCGAAAGTGATGTATGAACTTGAACTCACAGTTTATGGCTGTACAATGGCTGTTCCAGTTTTGGTTGTTCCAGGCCAAACTGACGATTTAATTCTGGGTAGCAACGCTATCAAATGGCTCATTCAGAAAATGAGAAAAACCGACGGATACTGGAGACTGGTGTCCAGCCCATCCAATTCTGATGACATCGAATGTCACCAATTTCTGTCCCTGCTTTCAAATGTCGAACGATGGAAGGGAAGTGACATGCCTGACAAGGTGGGCACGGCTAAATTGAAGGAGAGAGTAACTTTAGAACCAAACCACGAACATCTTGTGTGGGCTCAGCTGCCTGTTTCAACGGCTGTTTCTGCAGGGAGCACAGTTATCGTAGAGCCAACCCTCTCTAAATGCCGTCCAAGGAATGTGATCATCGGCAGAGTCATCACACCTATGTGGGACAGTAGGTGGGTGCCGTTCAAAGTAATGAACCCAACAGACCAAGTAATTGTCCTTAAGAAAAACACCAAAATCGCTGATGTCTTCACTTGTGTGGCTGTCGAAGAGTTGTCTACGCCTGAGCCCCTGCAGAGTAATGTTCAGTGTGCTGCAAGCCCTGTGAGCCATGTACGTTCCAGTGATGAGAGAGCCAATGTGCTGGGTAAGCTGGGATTGCAGGATCTGAATCTGGAGGCTTGTGAAGTGTCTGATGAGTGGAAGGACAGACTTTTGAATCTCCTTGAGAAGTATGATTCAACGTTTTCCCGTGGAAAAATGGATTGTGGAGAAGCCACTGACTTCGTTCATAAGATCCACCTGGTGGACGAGAAGCCGTTTCGACTCCCTTATCGGCGTGTGGCTCCCTGCCATTATGAAAAGCTGCGTACTGTCTTAAATGAAATGGAACTCAAGGGCATTATAAGAAAATCTCAAAGTGAATATGCATCTCCACTTGTTTTGGTGTGGAAAAAGAATGGTGACCTTCGTATTTGTACAGATTTCAGGTGGCTGAATGCGAAGACCGTAAAGGACGCCCACCCACTGCCACACCAATCAGATGCACTCGCTGCCCTGGGAGGCAATGTTTTCTTTTCTACCATGGACTTAACTTCTGGCTTCTATAATGTTCCCTTGTTTGAAGAGCATAAGAAGTACACTGCCTTTTCCTCTCCTTTTGGCTTGCATGAATATAATCGTTTACCTCAGGGGTTGACCAATAGCCCAGCAACCTTTATGAGGATGATGATGTCCATTTTTGGTGACGAAAACTTCACTAGTCTTCTCTGCTACTTGGACGATCTGATGGTTTTTGCTCCAAGTGAGCAGGTGGCTCTTGACCGTCTAGAACTGGTTTTCTCACGCCTGTCTAAGCACAATTTAAAGCTAGCACCAAAAAAGTGCAAGTTCCTTAGAAGATCTGTTAAGTTCTTGGGACACTTTGTTACTGAGAATGGTGTTCAAACTGACCCAGAGAAAGTTCAGGTGATTAGTGACGTTCAGACTGTCGATCTCATGGAACCAGATGGTATAACCCCTTCTCAAAAGAAGATCAGATCTTTCTTGGGTATGATTTTATACTATCAGCATTTCATTCACGACTGTTCTGCTAAATCAAAACCTTTGTTCGGTCTCCTATCAGATCGATCAAAGAATAAAGCTCACAAGAAGTGTGGTCGTGTGAAGAAGCCACTCGGTGTCATCAAGCTTTCACCTGAGGATTGGACTAGTGAATGCCAAACCGCTTTCGAAACCTTAAAGCATGACCTACTACACAGTGTAACTCTTGCTCACCCTGATTTCACTCATCCTTTTATTCTTTCTGTGGATGCTTCGTTTGATGGCATAGGAGCCGTGTTATCTCAAGTACCTCCTGGTGAGAAGATTGCACGCCCAGTTGCTTTTGCAAGTAAGACGCTTTCCAAGTCCCAGATGAACTACCCAGCACATAGACTCGAATTTCTGGCTCTAAAATGGGCCATTTGCGACAAGTTTAGCCACTGGCTAAAAGGAAGACATTTCACGGCATGGTCTGATAATAACCCCTTGACCTATATTCTAACTAAACCCAGATTGGACGCGTGTGAACAGCGATGGGTGGCGAAGCTCGCTGCATATGACTTTGACCTGAAGTACGTGCCAGGTACGAGGAACGTTGTTGCAGACACCTTAAGTAGAGAGCCCTTTGTCAAGTCCTGCGTCAGCCATCGTCTGTTGAAAGAACCATATGTTTCTCTTCTGGATGAGGTCAATGGAGTTGTTACTGGTACTGTGCAAGATGCCTTTCGTGTCTCCAACCACTGTCAGAACGTGCAGGCTAACAGCGATGGCGAAACCGAATCGCAGGATGATGTGAACAACTCATCTCCTGGATCTTTTGATGCTGCTGAAGTTTCTGCTGCATTGAGTGCACGTTCCGGTGATGAGGTTAGTCCTTTACCCACAGCCAGTCCAACATCACTCCATCTTCCTTCTGAAGACCCGTCTGTCGTGATCCCATTTTCTAGACTCTCCAGCCTCCAAGAGCATGACAATATACTCGGAAGAGTTATCAGCTATGTTCTGAGACGCAAACGTCCTTCAAAGAGTGAGAGAGCAAAGGAACCTAGATCTGTGACATACCTTTTGAAGCACTGGAAAAAGCTCAAGATTCGTAATCATGTGCTGTACAGAATAAAGAGGGATCGGTTGATGAATAGAAAACTCCTTCAATATGTTGTTCCTGATTCCCTGAAACATGATGTTCTACGTGGTGTTCATGATGCTGCTGGACACCAGGGGAGTGCAAGAACTCTCTCCCTTGCAGCTGAAAGATTCTTCTGGCCAGGGATGAGTAAGGACATTAAACTCTATGTGAAGAACTGCCAGAGATGTGTTGTCGGGAAAACTCCAGAGCCAGATGCTCGTGCACCCCTTGAGTGTATTCGGACCTCTGAGCCTATGGAGCTCATCTGTATTGACTTTTGGAGTGCGGAACAAACTTCAGGAAAGGTCGTCGATGTCTTAGTAGTGACAGACCATTTCTCTAAAATGGCACACGCCTTTCCTTGTCACAACCAGTCTGCAAAACAAGTTGCCCGTCGCCTTTGGAATGATTTCTTTTGCATTTATGGATTTCCTAAAAGAATACATTCAGACCAGGGTGCGAATTTTGAAAGCAAAATCATTAGGAACTTGCTTGAGATGGCTGGTATTCAAAAATCGCACACCACACCATACCACCCTATGGGAAATGGTTTGGCAGAACGTTTCAATAGGACTTTGGGGAATATGATAAGAGCTCTCCCAGTCGAATCCAAGGCGAGGTGGCCACAGCTTCTACAGACTCTAACCTTCAGTTACAATTGTACTGTGCATGAAACGACCGGGTTTGCGCCCTTTTATCTTATGTTTGGGCGCATTCCGAGGCTGCCGATCGACATCATGTTTCAGCACGTCCTTTGTGATGACAGAGTGGTCGGCCATCATGAGTTTGTCACTGCACTGAGAAGAGACTTGAGCACAGCTGCTGAAATTGCCCGGAAACACAGTCTCAAAGAACAGAACCGTCATGCCATTCTGTACAATCGAAAGGTCAAAGGCACACCTTTAGCAGTGGGAGATAGAGTTCTGCTGGCTAATCGTGGAGTAAAAGGCATGAAGAAAGTTGCAGACAAGTGGGACTCAGTTCTGTACGAAGTACAATCTGTGAAACCAGAGATTAATGTGTATAGGATTAAGGATGCTCAGACTGGCAGAGAAAAAGTAGTCCACAGAAATCTGCTGCTTCCAGTGAATTTCTTATCCTGGAATGATGATGATGATGAAGAGGAGTCCGTTCAATCAAATTCCACCTGTGCTACCCGTGGCAGTGCTCTTGATTCTGCTCTGATGAATGATACTGACCCTGTTTCAAAGACATCAGACTGGTTACTGCAAATGGATGGAACACATGAAAGGGATGAAATGCAAAACACCAACTGTGATGAAGCTTCAGACCTCCATGATGAGACCGCTTCAGAGTGTTCTGACAATGATCAATGTAGTCTAGAACCTGAGCATGTTCCTGAACCTGCTAAAAGTACAGAGGGTTTACCTGTTACTGAGCCAAATGATTCCTCCAGTTGTGAGCAGGAACCCGAAAACAGTCCAGTTCCTGTCATTTGCGAACAGCCCACACGCACAAGCCACATAACCACACGATTAGGGAGATCGGTCAGGCCTCCTAACAGACTTATTTGTGAAATTGATCAACAAAAAGTTGTGGGAAGTGATTCAAACAGTGTTGCACAAATCATTTTTCAAGGATCTAATATTGTTGATTTGATAAAGAACATTTTCGTTTAGTGCACTTGAGTCAGAATTATGATTTATACCTAAGAGCCTATTGTGGCATTAAGAGTTTAATTAAAGTGAGTGTTTTTCCTTAAAGTCTGAGGAATTTATGTGCACTACGAAGTTTAAAGAGCAGAGATACATGTCTTACTACTGGGAGTGTGTAGACTGCACCTCCTATAGTCTGTGTTAAGAGTGGGACCTGGTACCATTCCATTCTTACACACTTCCTGGGAAGAGATCAATTTTCTGACGTACTGTAACGTAAAGCTCTTATTTCACATCATTTTTTTTTTTTTCTTCTTTCTTCTCTCCTTGATATTTCTGAAATCTTTCCGTAAGTTCTACTTGTTACATATACTGATTCTAGCCCAATTTAGCAGAATTTAAGGGGGGTGTATGTAACGGAGTTAAAATAATGCTAGTTAAATTCAGACATAAATTGGGAAACACGCCATTGGTTGTTGCACTGCGCTCAATCACGTTCGTTATATCAGGGGGCGGTGCTATGTATTAGCCAGCAGTTTCACGAAGCTTCGCTGCTGGTAAGCTGCTTTGATGATCGCTCCGTCTTATTAACAGAGTTTTGATTGTTTTCGAGCACAAAGCTCAACTTTAATACTTCAGAAAAGATTATTCAGCTCCTAGTTGTTATTTGTGATGATAAAACAAAGTGTATGTGTGTATCAGCTTTCTTGTAAACTCTGAACCTCTGTATATTTCATTTTAAGACTGACATGCGTCATCATTGAGCTGCCAATTAACCAACCTTTGGTCCTGTATGTTTCAGGTATGTGTTTTATTCGGTTTTTGTCATGTTCTGTGTGTAAATCGTTAGCCGCTAGCATTAGCACACGTGCTGCATACCCGCACGTGCTGAACTGTTGCATCATTTGAGTTGCGTTTTCTGTTCTTTCTTTTTGTTATACAAAAATATTGGTCACTTGAGTTTACGGTTTCACTGCATTCATGTGATTCTAAAAGAGTACAGTTTTGTATTTTATTTTTATGTATGTTTTATTCAGATTTATGTCCACTGTATGTTCACATTCGCTCAGAGAAAATGTAATTAGCAGCAGTTTCACGAAGCTTCGCTGCTGACTGACATGCGTCATCATTGAGCTGCCAATTAACCAACCTTTGGTCCTGTATGTTTCAGTTTGTCTCAGTGTCTGGATAGGAAAATTAAAAGAAGCCTTGAGTGACCACCAACCTGATTTGCAGTGTCCATCATTCCACCATCACCTACACCGTCACATTGGTGCCGTGACTCGTTGTTTCTTCAATCAAGATGGTGTCTGAAGCGGCCGAGGGTTCATCTTAAAGTTTTCGCTGGAGTCAGGTGGACACATTTTTGCTCAGAAACTGTGCTCATTTATTTTAGAAACAAGATAAGAGACTTCACTTGCTCAGTTACTGCATTTGGAAATTTGAAAATTAGAGACTTTTGCGAAGGACACTTTTCTTTTAGTCAGCAGCACTTACTACATTTTCATTTCTTTTAATCATTGGTTATGTGTATGGATATTTGAGTATTGACATTTACAATGAGTGGTTCTGATGACTATCGCACTCCTGTTTGTGGAAGTAAAGGTAGAGGATGGGGTTTATTGAAAGTGCCGAAGTCTTTACAGTTCAGTGAGCCCAATGTACAAAATGATGCACATGTAATCACAGATAGTGATGCTCCTAATTCAGAGCCTACTGGTCATGAATATGACGCTTCAGTAGAGCAACACGGCGTGTTTTCGTCTACCCCAATTCCTAACACACAACCCCCAGATGTAGTCACAGCAATGTCTGACATAATCAGTCAAGTCGGTCAGCAGATTGCTGATAGCATAGTCACTAGACTGAACCAAACACATTCAGTAGACACGCAGTCAGTGACTGATTCCTCAAAAAATGTGATGACAGACAGTACAGCTTCACAAATGCTGGACTTAATACAAAGCCAGTTGTCGTTTTCCAGATATGTGAAAGAACCTCCTAGCTTCAGAGGGGAAGTTTCTGACACTGTTGACTTAAATGAGTGGATAGATATCATGAGAGACTACATAAAACGGAATAATCTAAGAAAAGAAAATCAAGCAGAGGAGATTATGGTCCATCTAAGAGGCAAAGCAAGAGATGTGGTCAAGTTTGGTATAAGGAACAGTGACATTGACATTGTGCATAACCCCGATGCAATCTTTAGTATTCTCAGGAAACATTTTGAAGCTGCTCCTTGCTCTCCTCTCCCACTGGCTGATTTTTATACCACATTGCCCAGACCAGACGAGGATGCTTACGAGTACTGGCTCAGGTTAAACCGTGCAGTTGACGTTGCTGCTGAGCGCTTGAAGGAACAGGGTAAAGTACTGGACTATCCAGGAACCGAGGTAACCCGCATGTTCATCAGACACTGCCCTTGTAAAGAGCTTGCCATCACTTTTCGATCCAAGACAATTGATGCATGGTCTGTGCGGGAAGTTCACAATATTTTGAATGAATATCACTCTGAGACTAGTCTGTCTTCTGCAGCAAGAAATGCAGTACCCGCTAAAATTCCTGTGAACAGAACTGAAGTGGAACTGTCAACAGCAGCACTTTCACCTACCTCCGATGTCCAGCAGTCTAAGTCTGTTGAAGCTTCTGCGTTAGAGCGAGTCATGAACCTGTTGGAAAAAGTCCTGTTAAAGGAGTCCACCAACAAAGAGCCAAGTCGACGCTCAAAGCCCAGTGTGAGTCTTCCTCGGATAAAAGGCCTCAATGACCTACCATGCACTGTGTGTTCAAGCCCTGATCACTCTGGTTTAACACATTGTCGTGACAAAAAGTTGTGTTTCCAGTGTCACTCTCCTGACCACTCCCGCCTTGGTTGTCCTGAGAGAGTGAAATCTCCATCTTCTCACGGGCTGGGAAACTAGTAGATCTACACTCAGGGGAGGACGGCGTAGATCTTAAGAATATTCCTCCCAACCAGTGTTGCATGAGTGACCCTACCTCAGTTTATAGTCTTTCTAATTCTGTTGAGCCTGCAGGGACAACTGTCATTTTTCAGAACACACACAGAGTACAGAGAATTGATAGTCTGTTTTACACGCCAGCAATGGTATGGAGTGAACTTCAACTGAAAGCCATGATTGACAGTGGCTCCATGGCGTGTACGTTAAGTGAAGCTGCTGAACGTCGCTTGTTGCAGCACAAGCCTGATTTACTAAAGCTCCCTGCCAACAATGTCATTATAATTGGTTGTGGAGGACAACGTGTCACCCCGAAAGTGATGTATGAACTTGAACTCACAGTTTATGGCTGTACAATGGCTGTTCCAGTTTTGGTTGTTCCAGGCCAAACTGACGATTTAATTCTGGGTAGCAACGCTATCAAATGGCTCATTCAGAAAATGAGAAAAACCGACGGATACTGGAGACTGGTGTCCAGCCCATCCAATTCTGATGACATCGAATGTCACCAATTTCTGTCCCTGCTTTCAAATGTCGAACGATGGAAGGGAAGTGACATGCCTGACAAGGTGGGCACGGCTAAATTGAAGGAGAGAGTAACTTTAGAACCAAACCACGAACATCTTGTGTGGGCTCAGCTGCCTGTTTCAACGGCTGTTTCTGCAGGGAGCACAGTTATCGTAGAGCCAACCCTCTCTAAATGCCGTCCAAGGAATGTGATCATCGGCAGAGTCATCACACCTATGTGGGACAGTAGGTGGGTGCCGTTCAAAGTAATGAACCCAACAGACCAAGTAATTGTCCTTAAGAAAAACACCAAAATCGCTGATGTCTTCACTTGTGTGGCTGTCGAAGAGTTGTCTACGCCTGAGCCCCTGCAGAGTAATGTTCAGTGTGCTGCAAGCCCTGTGAGCCATGTACGTTCCAGTGATGAGAGAGCCAATGTGCTGGGTAAGCTGGGATTGCAGGATCTGAATCTGGAGGCTTGTGAAGTGTCTGATGAGTGGAAGGACAGACTTTTGAATCTCCTTGAGAAGTATGATTCAACGTTTTCCCGTGGAAAAATGGATTGTGGAGAAGCCACTGACTTCGTTCATAAGATCCACCTGGTGGACGAGAAGCCGTTTCGACTCCCTTATCGGCGTGTGGCTCCCTGCCATTATGAAAAGCTGCGTACTGTCTTAAATGAAATGGAACTCAAGGGCATTATAAGAAAATCTCAAAGTGAATATGCATCTCCACTTGTTTTGGTGTGGAAAAAGAATGGTGACCTTCGTATTTGTACAGATTTCAGGTGGCTGAATGCGAAGACCGTAAAGGACGCCCACCCACTGCCACACCAATCAGATGCACTCGCTGCCCTGGGAGGCAATGTTTTCTTTTCTACCATGGACTTAACTTCTGGCTTCTATAATGTTCCCTTGTTTGAAGAGCATAAGAAGTACACTGCCTTTTCCTCTCCTTTTGGCTTGCATGAATATAATCGTTTACCTCAGGGGTTGACCAATAGCCCAGCAACCTTTATGAGGATGATGATGTCCATTTTTGGTGACGAAAACTTCACTAGTCTTCTCTGCTACTTGGACGATCTGATGGTTTTTGCTCCAAGTGAGCAGGTGGCTCTTGACCGTCTAGAACTGGTTTTCTCACGCCTGTCTAAGCACAATTTAAAGCTAGCACCAAAAAAGTGCAAGTTCCTTAGAAGATCTGTTAAGTTCTTGGGACACTTTGTTACTGAGAATGGTGTTCAAACTGACCCAGAGAAAGTTCAGGTGATTAGTGACGTTCAGACTGTCGATCTCATGGAACCAGATGGTATAACCCCTTCTCAAAAGAAGATCAGATCTTTCTTGGGTATGATTTTATACTATCAGCATTTCATTCACGACTGTTCTGCTAAATCAAAACCTTTGTTCGGTCTCCTATCAGATCGATCAAAGAATAAAGCTCACAAGAAGTGTGGTCGTGTGAAGAAGCCACTCGGTGTCATCAAGCTTTCACCTGAGGATTGGACTAGTGAATGCCAAACCGCTTTCGAAACCTTAAAGCATGACCTACTACACAGTGTAACTCTTGCTCACCCTGATTTCACTCATCCTTTTATTCTTTCTGTGGATGCTTCGTTTGATGGCATAGGAGCCGTGTTATCTCAAGTACCTCCTGGTGAGAAGATTGCACGCCCAGTTGCTTTTGCAAGTAAGACGCTTTCCAAGTCCCAGATGAACTACCCAGCACATAGACTCGAATTTCTGGCTCTAAAATGGGCCATTTGCGACAAGTTTAGCCACTGGCTAAAAGGAAGACATTTCACGGCATGGTCTGATAATAACCCCTTGACCTATATTCTAACTAAACCCAGATTGGACGCGTGTGAACAGCGATGGGTGGCGAAGCTCGCTGCATATGACTTTGACCTGAAGTACGTGCCAGGTACGAGGAACGTTGTTGCAGACACCTTAAGTAGAGAGCCCTTTGTCAAGTCCTGCGTCAGCCATCGTCTGTTGAAAGAACCATATGTTTCTCTTCTGGATGAGGTCAATGGAGTTGTTACTGGTACTGTGCAAGATGCCTTTCGTGTCTCCAACCACTGTCAGAACGTGCAGGCTAACAGCGATGGCGAAACCGAATCGCAGGATGATGTGAACAACTCATCTCCTGGATCTTTTGATGCTGCTGAAGTTTCTGCTGCATTGAGTGCACGTTCCGGTGATGAGGTTAGTCCTTTACCCACAGCCAGTCCAACATCACTCCATCTTCCTTCTGAAGACCCGTCTGTCGTGATCCCATTTTCTAGACTCTCCAGCCTCCAAGAGCATGACAATATACTCGGAAGAGTTATCAGCTATGTTCTGAGACGCAAACGTCCTTCAAAGAGTGAGAGAGCAAAGGAACCTAGATCTGTGACATACCTTTTGAAGCACTGGAAAAAGCTCAAGATTCGTAATCATGTGCTGTACAGAATAAAGAGGGATCGGTTGATGAATAGAAAACTCCTTCAATATGTTGTTCCTGATTCCCTGAAACATGATGTTCTACGTGGTGTTCATGATGCTGCTGGACACCAGGGGAGTGCAAGAACTCTCTCCCTTGCAGCTGAAAGATTCTTCTGGCCAGGGATGAGTAAGGACATTAAACTCTATGTGAAGAACTGCCAGAGATGTGTTGTCGGGAAAACTCCAGAGCCAGATGCTCGTGCACCCCTTGAGTGTATTCGGACCTCTGAGCCTATGGAGCTCATCTGTATTGACTTTTGGAGTGCGGAACAAACTTCAGGAAAGGTCGTCGATGTCTTAGTAGTGACAGACCATTTCTCTAAAATGGCACACGCCTTTCCTTGTCACAACCAGTCTGCAAAACAAGTTGCCCGTCGCCTTTGGAATGATTTCTTTTGCATTTATGGATTTCCTAAAAGAATACATTCAGACCAGGGTGCGAATTTTGAAAGCAAAATCATTAGGAACTTGCTTGAGATGGCTGGTATTCAAAAATCGCACACCACACCATACCACCCTATGGGAAATGGTTTGGCAGAACGTTTCAATAGGACTTTGGGGAATATGATAAGAGCTCTCCCAGTCGAATCCAAGGCGAGGTGGCCACAGCTTCTACAGACTCTAACCTTCAGTTACAATTGTACTGTGCATGAAACGACCGGGTTTGCGCCCTTTTATCTTATGTTTGGGCGCATTCCGAGGCTGCCGATCGACATCATGTTTCAGCACGTCCTTTGTGATGACAGAGTGGTCGGCCATCATGAGTTTGTCACTGCACTGAGAAGAGACTTGAGCACAGCTGCTGAAATTGCCCGGAAACACAGTCTCAAAGAACAGAACCGTCATGCCATTCTGTACAATCGAAAGGTCAAAGGCACACCTTTAGCAGTGGGAGATAGAGTTCTGCTGGCTAATCGTGGAGTAAAAGGCATGAAGAAAGTTGCAGACAAGTGGGACTCAGTTCTGTACGAAGTACAATCTGTGAAACCAGAGATTAATGTGTATAGGATTAAGGATGCTCAGACTGGCAGAGAAAAAGTAGTCCACAGAAATCTGCTGCTTCCAGTGAATTTCTTATCCTGGAATGATGATGATGATGAAGAGGAGTCCGTTCAATCAAATTCCACCTGTGCTACCCGTGGCAGTGCTCTTGATTCTGCTCTGATGAATGATACTGACCCTGTTTCAAAGACATCAGACTGGTTACTGCAAATGGATGGAACACATGAAAGGGATGAAATGCAAAACACCAACTGTGATGAAGCTTCAGACCTCCATGATGAGACCGCTTCAGAGTGTTCTGACAATGATCAATGTAGTCTAGAACCTGAGCATGTTCCTGAACCTGCTAAAAGTACAGAGGGTTTACCTGTTACTGAGCCAAATGATTCCTCCAGTTGTGAGCAGGAACCCGAAAACAGTCCAGTTCCTGTCATTTGCGAACAGCCCACACGCACAAGCCACATAACCACACGATTAGGGAGATCGGTCAGGCCTCCTAACAGACTTATTTGTGAAATTGATCAACAAAAAGTTGTGGGAAGTGATTCAAACAGTGTTGCACAAATCATTTTTCAAGGATCTAATATTGTTGATTTGATAAAGAACATTTTCGTTTAGTGCACTTGAGTCAGAATTATGATTTATACCTAAGAGCCTATTGTGGCATTAAGAGTTTAATTAAAGTGAGTGTTTTTCCTTAAAGTCTGAGGAATTTATGTGCACTACGAAGTTTAAAGAGCAGAGATACATGTCTTACTACTGGGAGTGTGTAGACTGCACCTCCTATAGTCTGTGTTAAGAGTGGGACCTGGTACCATTCCATTCTTACACACTTCCTGGGAAGAGATCAATTTTCTGACGTACTGTAACGTAAAGCTCTTATTTCACATCATTTTTTTTTTTTTCTTCTTTCTTCTCTCCTTGATATTTCTGAAATCTTTCCGTAAGTTCTACTTGTTACATATACTGATTCTAGCCCAATTTAGCAGAATTTAAGGGGGGTGTATGTAACGGAGTTAAAATAATGCTAGTTAAATTCAGACATAAATTGGGAAACACGCCATTGGTTGTTGCACTGCGCTCAATCACGTTCGTTATATCAGGGGGCGGTGCTATGTATTAGCCAGCAGTTTCACGAAGCTTCGCTGCTGGTAAGCTGCTTTGATGATCGCTCCGTCTTATTAACAGAGTTTTGATTGTTTTCGAGCACAAAGCTCAACTTTAATACTTCAGAAAAGATTATTCAGCTCCTAGTTGTTATTTGTGATGATAAAACAAAGTGTATGTGTGTATCAGCTTTCTTGTAAACTCTGAACCTCTGTATATTTCATTTTAAGACTGACATGCGTCATCATTGAGCTGCCAATTAACCAACCTTTGGTCCTGTATGTTTCAGGTATGTGTTTTATTCGGTTTTTGTCATGTTCTGTGTGTAAATCGTTAGCCGCTAGCATTAGCACACGTGCTGCATACCCGCACGTGCTGAACTGTTGCATCATTTGAGTTGCGTTTTCTGTTCTTTCTTTTTGTTATACAAAAATATTGGTCACTTGAGTTTACGGTTTCACTGCATTCATGTGATTCTAAAAGAGTACAGTTTTGTATTTTATTTTTATGTATGTTTTATTCAGATTTATGTCCACTGTATGTTCACATTCGCTCAGAGAAAATGTAATTAGCAGCAGTTTCACGAAGCTTCGCTGCTGACTGACATGCGTCATCATTGAGCTGCCAATTAACCAACCTTTGGTCCTGTATGTTTCAGTTTGTCTCAGTGTCTGGATAGGAAAATTAAAAGAAGCCTTGAGTGACCACCAACCTGATTTGCAGTGTCCATCATTCCACCATCACCTACACCGTCACATATATATATTACAGATGCTCCTGATATTAACATGCTCACAGATGTTTTACTTATGTTGTTTGTTTTTTAGTGAGCTGATACCTGCACAACAGATGAATCCTGCTGTCGTTCAAACTGAGAGCGCTGTACTAAGATCAGGTGTTCAACTACACATATTCTAGTTCCTTGACTACTGATGATGAGCTTAGAGATATCAGGTATGATTTACTTTTTTCACTTGTTGAACAGAATCCAGAAAACAGTTTTCAGAAACTACACAAAGTCTGTTCACATCTCTGTGGTTAGATCAGGATGTTCAATTGTGTGTATTTGACCTTCATTATGTATATTTTGATTATACTGTGTTGTAAATAAAATACAAATAGTATAAAACTCCATTCTCTGAATCTCTCATTGTTTCTACCTGACAGTCACAGTCTCATTGATGGGCCATTAGAGGAGGGCCTTTTGTCTCTCAGGTGTGAATCTCTAAATATTCATGGTCGTTGTCACTCCCTCGCATATTCCCTTTCAGTCACAAAACATGTTTTAGAAAATTTTAATCAATATATTGTTTTCTGTAAACGCGTGAATGAGATGATTTTCACATCTTTATGTAGAAAAAACTCTAGCCTACCACATCCAGTTCTCAAAAGTCTTGTGAACTAATGTTCTGAATGTGTTCCATGGTCTTATTTCAGTGACTTAAAGATTTTAGTTTTTCACTAACCACGCATAAATGTTGTTTTCTCAAAAAAACAAACATGTACATTAATGTTGCGTACATATTACTGTAGCCCAGTTTGTGCTGATTACAATGTAATCAAACTTTAGCCATTAATATGTTTTTAAGATACTTAAAAAAGCACAAATGTGAGGGCATGTCAAAACTTCTCCAGGGCCCCAAAACACCCTCAGACCCCAGAGGGTTACCAGCACAAAATCACTGATATACTGGAGGAAGGCATATATTTTTTGTACATGATAGTATTTCAAAAGTAAAATTCTTTATTAAACATCCTTTATGTCTCCATGTATCTATCGTTGTAGCATGTTCCAGTGTAAAACAAATAGGGAGGCCTGCTCTCTCTACTTCAAAGGAAAGCACCAGGGATACTTAAAGAACACAAAAAAAACAGGAACGATTACAGTAGAGTCATGGAGGCTCTTTGTCAAAGTATGCATCAGTGACCTGGAGGAGAAACACAGAATGTAAGTAAAATGATAAAATGTAAATTTACTCCAAAGATGGAGTGGTCTTTGCCCTGTCTGATGGCAGCTTTGATATTGCATTTCAATTTCAGGCCTGGTTGTAGTTCAATGTCTGTGGATTTTGCTTTTGGTCTGTGGATCTCCATGCACTTGAGGACTAACGCTTTCCCTCTCTGTCTCTCCAGAAAGCAGCTGAGGACCGACCGCCCCCTTCACATACACCCAGGGACCCACCGCTGCATAAGCTGGAAAGCACGCCACTGCACCAGAGCACCTACCCATATTTGTTGCACTTGCCTTCACTTTTCAGACGGTTTAATGACGCTCAGCAGTCGCATGAGTGCAATAAAATTCATAATTTCACATTTTATATATAAAATTTTCAATATAGAAATATTAAGTGATTTAAATAACTGAAAAGATGCTTTAAAATAAAAGTAAAACTGACAGTAGGTGGTGGCAAGTAACTGATTTTATCACTGAATCTTTCATTGAATTGATTTGTTCGAACAGCTGATTCATTCAGGAACAAAGAAAGTGTCTTTATGAATGGGTAATTGAATCAGATTCGTTTAAAAACATCCATTAATACATAAACGACAAAAAGCTGTGTTTGAATGGAGATATGCAGCAGCTCAGCTGTTACTTTGTTTGAAACAATTTTTGTTGATGAAATGGACCAAAATCAGGCAATAGTGTGACTTAATATTAACTTGTTGCTTAGTGAAGTGTTGTATTAAATCAATATCATTTGAAAACTCCCTTAATCAATAAATCTGTCTCTCTCCTGTCTCTCTCCAGTTTCATTTAGTCTTTTACTGTGCATACAAATTTATTTTAAGCACTTTCAAGGACCTATATTTGTTTTCAAGTACAATCCATTTGTCTGATATTCAAGTTCTTTCAAGTACTTTCAAGAAGCATGGGAACTCTCAGTAGCCTATAGTCTAATTTAAAGTTTGAATTAAAAGCGGCTCTAACAGAAAGGCAGCGCGTCCTGCTTACCTTGGAGCAACTTATTTGCAAATTTTTGGGCATCGCTAATTATTCTGATCTCCCGGACTATATTTGGATTGAGATTTTCTGTGACGGCATTAACCAAACCACTCAGTTCTGATGCGAGGGTCTGCATTCATCTCTCACTACTTTTTTGGATTATGCTTTATTGACTGTTGGCTCTTTGTTCACTGCGAGTGTCGCTGAGGAGGAAAGGCTACACCGAAGCGCGCTCACGTAATGGCGGCGACACTGGAGCCCGTTCTCAAAATGGCGGCCGCACCGGAGCACACTCATGTAATGGCGGCAACAGCGTCGAAAACAAAGCTCCATCATGTCACTGCTGCCATACCAGAGTCATGTAACATCAGAGCTGTTGTTCCCGAGTCCAGTCAGGCTATGGCTTTCGTTCCTGAGTCAATCAAATTTGAAGCTGTTGTTCCTGAGTCAAGCAAAGTCAAAGCTGACCTTCACGAGCCAAGTCAAGTCACAGCTGATCTTCTGTAGAATGATTAATTCTTTGCAAAAAACTATTCAAATCATCTGCTGAAACTGTTTTCATATTGCAATATATCTTACGCAAAATATAGCAATTGTCACTTTCCCCACAACTGGAACCGTACCTGACCATTCTAAGAACCGATAGTGGAAAAGCGGCTATGGTTTTGTCAACCATGCAAAAGTGACAAATTGTTTGCTGAAAAGCTCTACATCCACATAAGGAATGGATGGCTAAATTGTCTGCAGTCTGCAGATTGATCCATATATTTGAGTTCTTGTATCTCCACCTGTAGACCAGTACTTTCAAGGAATCTGATGTCCTTTATCAGCGGTTCCAAAGTCTTACTAAACTCATATACCTCTGTCCAAAGAACTGAACATAAATGAATATTTTAAAGAGATGAGTTATATTCTGATGGTGGATTTTCTTTTTTTTTTAAGATAAAATAAACAGCACCCCTCTTGTACAGCTTTATTTCCTGCTTACCAACCTACTTACTGTTTTTTTTTTATTATATTAATCCTTTTTTTGCCAGCACAGTCCAGTCTGTTCTTCATTTTAGATACTCACAGCTCTGGCTTTTCAGCTGCAACTTAATGCAAAGTCAACTGGGACAACTTACAGTTGATATAATCACTGAAATGTACTTTTGGTGCATCGATGAGTAGCTTTCAATATATATTTCAGGGTTTGCATATACAGGACCCATTGATTTTTCATTCTTTGTAAATGACTAGCAAGAG